>JAXBDA010000190.1:0-107896 GCA_036023075.1 Gaultheria prostrata | reverse complement strand
TAAAAAAAAATTGTAATTTTTTATCATTTTTTTGGAGAACAATAATTTTTTCCGGTATTTTAAATATTTTTCTGGTATTTTAAGAATTTTCTGTTTGCCAAATATGCAATTTCCGTTATGTTTTGACAGAAAGGGCAACATTGAAACGCGTCAGAAAGTATAAGGGTAAAATTGAAACCAAAAATTTTACAAGGACTATATTGAAACGGGAACCATTTTATGAGGACCATTTTGGTAGATAAGCCAAAAAGTAATGAATAAATAGCCACACACAATAAACTATGAACTCCTGATCTCAATATTCTATCACTTCGTGATAAATGTAAGAAAAAAATGATAGAGGAAAGTCAATCTTGTTTCTTAGCTTGGAGAGGAAATAAAATCAATCCTAGCAATCATTCCCCGCATTTTAACGCCACGTTAGCTTCTAATGGATCTCCACTAATCGATGGTGGAATTGATCGCCAGAGATTAGTGAAGATTCATGATGTGGAGATGTCACTCATGTTATTAAGTGGTCACTCATTCTATTTCCTAAACAACGTGGGATTGCATTTTCCTTAACATAAGCTGCCCGAACATCCTAAGATATAAAATAAACAGTACTTGAGTTACTTGACAATTTATTTGACGCACATATCGTGCCATGCACATAGCTGGGTCTGCACATACAAGAGTGTACAATCTCTATGCAACCCTTCCCATACTCATCTACCCATGACCCACTCCAAACCACGGCCAAACACCCACCACCGTCCACCACCATCAAACACCCTTTCACCAACTCGGCACACAAACAATAAGATCCAAAACAGATTTTAAACATTATCTTGTTTACAAAATAACCCGAAGGCGGTTTTGGCATAGAACTTAGGGGTTTTCTCCCTCCTAAGGGATCAGATTCAATTTTCCTTGCCAGTAATTTTTTAGCTCACATCACCTCATGTTTAAGCATGGAAAATTTTGTGGGAGGGATTGTAAGGATTAGTCCTATTAAGGTTTTAAATCTTGGTATCGGGATACGTACCGGTATCGGTGATACGGCCAAATATCGGCCGATATCGGCCTGTATTGGACAGTATATCGGTCAATATCCGTATCGGTCCCTTGAAAAACCGCTACGTATCGGCCAATACGTCGCGTATCAGCCGGTATTTAAATCCTTAAGTCCGATTAAGTTCAACCTAGTCCAGGACACTCAGCATTACCTATAAAAAATTGCTTAAAAATATATTCTTCATTTCCTTCGTTTTCACCAGCCTAACAAAAGAGTGGATATCCAAACTAATGTCTCAAAAATCCGCAGCGTCAGCTAGGAAAGATAAATTTTGGAAGATTTCCGCCTCAAAATCTGTTTTAGATTACAGATTCTACATAAATATTTGGTAAAATAGTGAGTGCATAGTCCCACATTGATTGGGAGCTAATGAGTTATCCCGACTGCACGTCCTTTTACAATGCTCAATGCTTTAGACTGAGTAGCAAGAGTAGCTTTTAATTTATTATGAGCCCAAATGTGACCATTTTTGGAATAATCACATGAGAAAGCCATTAATGGACCTAAAGGCTACATGTCATATTCTTAGGTATACTTTTTAATGCCAAGTGTTCATGGCCAAAAAAAGATCCACGGTCAACCGAGTTAGGTCGTTACATTCTAGATTCTTATCAAAACAAATTATTTATAGCATGGTGATAGTTTTTACTTTGACGAGTCTTAAAAACAGCTTTGAAAATACTTATAGAATCTAAAATCTGATGCGAAAATCATCCAAAATATAGCTTCTTTAGCATCAGATTTTAGTTCCTTTTTCTGCTTTTAGGAATTCCTTGAATTTCAAAATCTGTTGATAAGAATTTTTAGCGAGTATTCAAAATGATTTTTTTTTAAATTAAACTATTAAAATCTTGCTCCTAAAATATGTCATATACACACACAAAGTACCGAAACTGCATGCCAAAACATTATGGCCTTGTTTGTTTGGGGGGATTTGGAGGGTGGGATAGGATATCAAATCCCGTGGGACCCAAAATCAGGTGTTTGTTTTCCTAAATTTGGATGGGATATCATATCCCGGGTCAAGTTTTATCCCGATCCGTACAGTAGATAAAATCTCATGGGGGGGATTTGGATGGGATTTCCTCATTTTAGTGCAAAAAAATGCTTTCCACGGCTTATATCCCGTCGAACACAAACACCGGATATGGATTTTCTCCATCCATTGATATCCTGAGCAATATCCCAAGGATTTCATATCTCACCCATATCCCAAGGGATTTCATATCTCATCTATTTATCTCCGATCAAACAAACGAGGCCTATATGTAGTATAGTGGCAGAGTGTTCTCCACTTTTCATGTCCCAGGAGTGAGGTCATGGGTGACGATCATTGATAACTAAAAAAAATTAAAAATTAAAAAATTTATCTATGGTTTTCCTTGCGTATTATTCTAACTACTTAACATATTGTAATACTTAAGACTCGTATTACTAAGATTCTTAGTAATACGAGTCTAAGAACATGAACGAATTTGTCTCGGTGACACTCAACTATTGTAGCCAATAATACACAGGATTCCAAATCATGCAAATCGATATCAAAAATCACGCCATGTCTTCAAACCTTTTGTTTAAAATTGTTTGATGAAGTTTTATTACGCAGTTCATTCATCTTCAGAATAAAAATTTAAAATTTTTTATCGTAACTCACCCAAACTATCTGAGAGCATCTCCAATGGTGGAACGCGATTAGATACTTATTGCTATAATATAGAAATGAAGAGTGTTAAATTGTTATTTTAGGGCATCCCCTACAGCCTCTCTAAATGCCCTATCTACCCTATTTTACTAAGTCAAACTCCCAAAACCACTTACAGCAGCCTCCCTAAAAAGGATCCATGAATAGTGTCTCCTCAAATACTGTCTCATTTGTTGAGGCACTATTCACTCCTCATACATTTTTTTAATGTTTTCTCTCTCTCTCTCTCTCTCACTCACACACACACACACACACTAAATATTATAGTAATATTTTAATAGAAAGTAAGTAAAATAGGGAGTGTTGTTGGAGTGTTGATGCAAAAAATGTCAAACTATAATAGATATGTGCACTGTTCATGAACTTGTTTGAGGAGTTATTGTTGGGGATGCTCTTATAGCAATGTTGTTCTAATGGTGCAAATGCTATTTCCTTATTTCTTCACAAAATAGGACAAGGGGTTGGTGCTGTGCAGCGGGTGCACAGCACCTGCTGTGCACCATCCGAGCCGTCCGTTGCTCGGATGGATGGCCCAGATTTCACCTCGGCACCCTTGCATCCGAACCGTTGGTTGTCGTGCGTGCAAGATGAAATCTGGGCCGTCCATCCGAGCAATGGACGGCTCGGATGGCGCATAGCACCTGCTGTGCATGGGGCTGCACAGCAGCAACCCCAAATCCCACAAAATATCAATTTGAGTTGCTATTTGTGGGTCCCATGATGAAAGAGGTAGTAATAAAAGGATATACTAAATTATAGCAATAGTTATATCTTGTGTTATATTTGGCAGAACATATAGCATGTAAATAGAAAACATCTCCCGGGAAAGCCTCACGGCCACTAGACTTTCATTAAAATCTTGATATTTAACATATGTAGCATGTGTTACCATACCATTGGAGAAGGCAATTTGAAGCTTCATGCTATAATATACTCCCTCGATCAGTCACCATTTTATGGTCTCAGTTAGTATTTTTTGTCATTCCAAAAATATTGTCCTACTTCAAAACTAAATAAGTACTCCCTCCGTCCCAATTTGTTGGACCCTTTTGGGGAATCCAACTTATTAAGGGTGTGAAAACTTTGTATTGTCTTTTCTGTTTTGCCCCTAAGTCCAATCGATATTAACGTGGCCAATTTTGTGGGGCTAATTTTTTATATGAAACTCGAAACGCATGCAATATGGATCTTGTTTGATAGATATCAATTAGTTTTATTATAAAGTTTTCAAAATCATAAATACCGATATAAAATAAAAGATAATGGACAAACCAATCGAGATGGGAAAAGTACTTTTAAAGGGTAAAACTGGAAAGTGGCTCTGTTTTGATAGATATTTTTAGAAATGGGACATATTTTGGGGCATCCTAAAATGGAAAGAGGGTCCAACAATTTGGGACGGAGGGAGTAATAGTTAATGAATTTTCTCTTTTACCCTTTCATTTTGAAATTACTAGTACCAAAAAAGTAGAAGAAATTAAAGATAAAGATTGGAGGGTAAAATGTGAAAAGTAGGCTTTCAAAAGTGTAATAATTATGTTCACTTATTTAGTTGGAATCTCCAAAAGGGAGTACTCCATTAAATGGGGACCGAGAAAGTAAATAATAAAAACATATATCTTGTCATTGGAGAAGCTCTCATGTACTGTTAGGAGTGCACCATACTTTGACCTGAATTAACTGATGACCTAATAAAATCTCTTGTTTCATTGTTTAATTAATTGACAGAACCTCTCCTTTTTCAACTTAATTAAATATAATTATAAAACGAGAAAATCTTTTATAGCATGAATGTAATATTTATTAAATGATTGTAGGTGCCTTTCTTTAAACCGGGAAAATCAATGTTTGTAACATGGGTACATGTTGGATATAAAAAAACAAGGGCCAGGTTATTCTGATTCCTCTGAGATTTGAATTTCCTTTGAATTCTAGAGTGTCAACTTTAATGTCTTTTTATTGGGATTAGGATAGCAATAATGATAGAGCCACACACTTTCAATCACACACCCTCTCACATGTGGTGGGGCCCACTGTGGGTCCCACATGGGGTGGGCCCCACCACATGTGTGATTGTGTGTGGTTGAAAGTGTGTGGCTCTATCATTATTGTTAGGATCGTAATGTGTCGCTGTAATGTAATGTGCACGGCGTGTACTCGAAATTAAGCTATAGGCAAGACATGTACGAATTTGTTTATTGTCCGTATTTAATTGATGTTATAGCTTTCTTATATCAAAAATCTACATGGATGATCTTGATATAAGTAATTAAGAGATCAATTTCCAAGGTGAGCGGCAAAATTTCATACAAGATATGGAATTTGGCTACAAGCAAAGTCACTAGCTACAAAATGTCTACTCCTAGGGAATCTTCAAATTGATTTATTATCTAGCAATTTATAATACTCTAATTTATGACCCTCGTTATTTCTTGTATTTTACATTCAATATTGATGATTTGTTAGTTTGAAGTGCCAATTCTCTCTCCTCAAACTTGAAGTTATAGAAAGCAACGCCAAAATGGTGTAGCGCTTTTTGTTTTTTCCTTTTGGAGAGTATGTTGCTCTTCAAATATTGACAAAGTTTGGTTTTGCTTCCTCCCTTAGAGAGTTGGAGATGTTCTAAACATTCATGTAACTACTAGTTATAATTTGGGCTCGAGTATTTTGGATCATGTGGTTAGGGTCTAACAAATTAATGGGTCTAACAAATTACTATGTTGGGCAGGTTGGCTACTAAGGATAGATTGGTGGCTTGGAGGGTCCTAACCACTGGTAGTTGTGTGTTATGCAATGGTGGTCTGGAATCTCACTCCCATTTGTTCTTTGTCTGTCCTTTTGCTTCCTTAGTTTGGCTGCATGTTAGAGCCAAATGTGGTGTGGCTCCTCATGCTTGGGATTTGTGTTCTGAAGTTCAGTGGGGCTCCGTGCATTGTCGGAATAGATCGGTAAGATCTATTGTTTTTCAGCTTTGCTTATCTGCTACCATTTATTCTATTTGGAGGGAGAGGAATAGCAGAATTTTTAGGCAAGAGTATCATGACTTTGCTTCCACAGTGAAGCTAATTGTTGAGGAAGTGACATTTTGTGCAAGTTCCTAGAGGAAAGTTCTCCGGTCTTCTGATAATCTCAGGTTTGGTTTGGAGTGGGGGATCCCTGAGGCTATTTTTCATGCGTAGTTTAGGTAGGGCTTATAGTTAGGCCTTGGCTAGCTTTTGGTTTTGATTGCTCCTTGTATTGAGTTTTGTTTGATTTCTTTGTTTAGTTTCTCAAGCCCATCTCCTTGAGTTTTTTGGGCTTGTCCCTTTCTAATATTGCCTTTTTACAAAAAAAAAAAAAAAATTACTGGCCAGTACACTACATGCGGCGCTATAAATGGTACATTACAAGGGGAAATGGTCTACATGGTGAAATCTATTACTCCCTCCGTCCCTTTTATAGTGTGAACATTTTCATTTTGGGCTGTCCCTTAATAAGTGTGTGTTTTGAAAAGTTAATGGGTACATTTCCTATTCTGCCCTTAAAAGTAGATTCCTTTTTAAAAAAGTTAGTTGGTATTATCTTATTGATAAGGGTAAGTAATGGAAAGTAGATGTAAAAGTTGATGTGAGAGAAAAATAGTTGGAATTCTCAGGTAACACACTTAAAAAGGGACGGAAGGAGTATGTATTTTAAAATTTTAGAATTAATAAATCTAATAATGGTAATTAGCTATTCGTGTAGTCAATCTGTCTTACTATTGTGACATGGCAATACATTTATATATAATTAATATAACTAATATATCAAGAATTACTATTGTTATAAATAATAATTATATTCCTAGAAAAGGTGACTGAAAATAACTACTCCCTCCGTCCTTTTTGAATAGTCGAGTATTCCATTTTGGGTTATCACTTAATGAACGTTTATTTTGAAAAGTTAATGTCTAAAAGTTTGTACAATTATTATTTTGTTCTTTTAAAAAATTAATATGTAAAGAGTTAATGGCTAAAGATGGAGGATAATTTTGGAAGGTGGAGGTAAAAGTCGGGGGAAAGTTGATGTGAAATGTGTAATGATGATATCTCTTTAGTAAATTGAAATTATGAAGCTACACATTAAAAAATGGACATAGGAAGTAGTATTTCTTTGCTAGGAAAATTAACCAGCTTTCCTTGCTAGCTAAGGCGATAAAAATAAGTGTTTCGTCACGAACAAGGTACATTTGGCGACTGTTTTCCTCGCTAGCAAAGGTGACGAAATTCAAGAGGAAGATTTAGCTATGAAATTGATTTTCCTTGCATGACTTTCCTCGGAGCAACCCGTGTACAATCTTAGGGACTCGGGCCAGTGAATAGACCACATGAAATATGACTCTGTGCTTTAGGTGCAAATATCCCATGGGAAAAGACCTGTGAGATATCGTAGTGACTCTGGTCAGTAGGGGAAAGACCCATGAAATATCGTGGCCTCTAATGCTCAACCCCTTATAAGGCAAAAACAATTCAATACAATGGTAAGTTGTAATATCCCTCTCGTCGGACCTACACATACATGGGACCAACCTCATGTGTGAGGACATTCGCTCATGAGAGCGTGAGGCCATATAGGTGGGAAAATTAGGATACCCCAGCCCACATTGCAAGTTGTTGTGCGATATAACGGGAAACCCAACTATTCTAGTAAGCAATATCAATCTAGAATCCCGAACAATAAAGATGAAAGAACGCCCGGAAAGTAAGATACCAAGCACACGAGAACACAAGAGACTTAGGTGGTTCACTACACAGGCTATGTACGTAGTGTGGACGGTGCAACTTTTGGTGGTTTTGAAAATTAAAGAAAGGTTTGGAGTCGCTACCTGGGTTTTTATTTGGAAAAGGATTTAGTACCCGAGAAACCGTTTGTAAACACCCCGATTTTGGACCCGGGATGCACGCAAGCATTCCTGATGATGAAACGGACCAATGTTGACTACCTCGAGGACCGAAACGAGGCTCGGACTTGATAAACCCATCAAACCTAACCTTAAACCCCTCAAAATACCTTAACCAATCGCAAAACATCCAAACCAAGCCAAAACATGAACCATCCTTCAAAACCCAGCAGCCAAACCTCACTTTACCTTCTCTCTAAAACGTCCAGAGCAAATCACCATCAAAACCACCTATATCCATAGTCATTCCATCACTAAAAACCCATCAAAGTACATCAAAAGTGCATTCCTAATCCCTAAACACCACCCCTCTACCTAAACTTAAGAAAAAATAGTCCTAAGCCACTACAGAATAGCCAAAAGCATCCTGTTTTAGGTCCACAAACCAAACCTCAAGTCCAAACAAAGCAAAATTTTCAAGTTCTTGTCTTGATCAAGTCCAAAAGGTAGTTTTAACAAACAAAAATCAACACTTTGGTCTTGCATGGGAGTGACCAGTAGGTGCATGTGAGTCCTTTATACTCATTTTGCACCTACAAGGTCCAAAAGTTCACAAATAAAGCATGCAAAATTTTCTGGACTGACGGACCTTGAGCACTCAGGGGGGGTCTTGAGCGCTCAAGGTCTCTCATCAGTCAGCTTATCTGTTTGGGTTCTTATCATCTTAATAGGATTTAATTATCTCATAAGGCTCTATATTGTTATTTTCAGTTGTCTACGGTTGTTAATGCCTTTTTCTTTTGTTTTTTATTGTTCAAGAAAGATCTTCAAAAAGGAATTTATGAGATGATGTTTGGAAAAGTAGAAAAATAGATTTTTGTGAGTAAATAACAAAGAAAAGGGACATGTCTGAGATTGACATGAATGATCGGAAGCCTTTATGGTCATAAAGATATCAAAAAAAAAGAAAAAAAAAACTATTGAACTCAACAAGCCAAAGGATGGCTTGAGCGCTCAACATACCTCGAGCACTCAAGCTGTCTTCTGGACAATTCGGTTGATTCTGTTCATTTTAGTCCTTGATCATCATCTCAAACTATCCCAGATGTGTGTGTGTGTGTTTCACGGTACTATCAGTTTATCTCCTCTCTCTCTCTCTCTCTCTCTCAACTTATACTTTTTTCATTTTTTATGAATATCACTCAAAAATAACCTCTTTAATCTTGCATTTTATTCATGAGTAAATCTGAATTGCTTCTTGTTGTGGTTCTCGCTTAAATCAAATATTGAAAATTATTTCCAGAAGTAATTTGGTATTGAGAGTGAATATTCATAAACCAGAAATCAAAAGATGAACTGTTGAGTGGAGGGGAGTTAAGTGCTCAAGACCAACTTGAGCGCTCAACCCCAATGCTGGAGACAGATTGGTGTACAGTAGCTCCATAGTTTATTTGATCATTTTGATCATCTTAACATTATTTTCTGATTATATTTTATTTTATTGGCTATTAATATATTCATTTCATCACGTTTATACATCGTCATCATTATCGTCATTATAAATACACAAACACGCACATTCATCTTAGTTTCATTCGTTGTGTTTTATCTCGCGTATATGTTATGTCCTTTTTTCGTGTATAAAATCAATTTCTAAGTATTTCCTATATCCCACAAATCATTGAGTAGAGACCGGTTTACGGACCTGGCGAGGGGGGTGCCTTAAAACCCTACCTCTCTCGTAACCAAACCCCCAAACTCGGAAAAATAAAGGTTTTCGCACGACCGGTAAAAATCAATTTTCATAACCATTGGGCATAAACGAGTCACTTTTTATTGGTTTCTCGGGTTCATTCCTAAAACCCGGGTGGCGACTCCGAAAACCATTTTCATAACCAAAATCGTCGGGGAGCCAACGACATGGGCGTCCGCCCTACGGGTGTCCGCACCGTTTAAAAAGAGTTATAAAAAATAATGACTCTCGTGCCTCTGATTTGGAAAAGGATTTGGTCTACTTGAAAACAGAGTATTCTGGGTTCGGGAGTCAGGTTACAAGTAGGGAAGGTTTTTAAGGCACCCCGCTTGCCCGATAAATATCGGTCTTTACTAAATACTTGGTGGGATTTTTAGAAAATATTTTGTTGCTAAACCTTATGCACATAAACAAGAAATAATAACAACAAATGCAAACAATACATGGTAAACAAGAAATACTAAGAAAAAGACTTTATAAACCTACTGCCAAAGAAAAACAGATTTTAGAATTTTGAGTTAAGACAACAATGTCGTGCGGCACTTAGGAGAGTGTCGTGCAGCACTATGAAGTATGAAGTACCGTGCAGCACTGTTGTTTTGGACAATGTAGAAAAATCAATTTTTTTTTTTTTGAAAGAAAACAAGAGTAGAGATCTTTTTCAATATATAAAACATCAAATGGTACCTTTCACCTTGAAGGTATGAATGAACCAGAAGGCACAAAGCACAAGAAATATTCCTCCCAAAAGACAGTACCATGCGGCACTAGTAACAGTACCGTGCGGTAGAGTTGTGTGTCGCACGGCACTGCTGTAGAGGTTCCAACAATTCTCACATTTTTCTTACTGGATTTTGTTGAGTGGTTGGTTTGCCAAGCCCAAGAGATGTACAAGGAACCTTCTTGAACTTAGCTACACCACTCGGAATGCCAAAGTGATGGACTTCGGCAGCGAAACGGAAGTTTTTACCTTCTGAACGTGAGCTTTGAAGCAAACGCCTTTTCTGGAACTTAGAGCTTGGTTTGTGGGTGACGAATGGACTTATAGGACTAGAAAATTGGTTATTTTGCTAATGGGTATGGAGGAGAGGTGGTACGAAGGTTTATTTTTGGGTTTTTCGGGAGTTTCGGTATTGTTTCTTGGATTTTGGGGAGTAATAATGAACTAACTATGGTAGGGATGAGTTTTATCAGAGTTTGGAGGTGGTGTGTTAATGGAGTTTTCAACTTGGTTTCTTCAGCCAAAATGGCTCGGTATTTATAGGGAGTGAACCGATCTTACTCCTCCAAGTTAACCTACAGAATCACTCAAGTTTGGTAGGCTACACTCTTCCTCTTATGTACCTTAGTGACCAAGAACACAGCAGGAGAGGGTTTTTCAACAAAAGGAGCTGTTGTGGAATAGTTTGTTCAATGGAATAGTTTGTTCAATCTGGTCGCGTGCTACAGATGGATCTGATACGCGACAGTGCCGTGCGACACTCTTCTGTACCTTGCGGTACAATTGACTAGAGTTGACTGTGCCGCACAGCACAGTTTTGGATCTGAACTTTGTTTTGGATAGGAGTGCTACATGTGACAGAGGCTTGTGTCGTGCAGTAGAGTTGACCAAATTGAGCTCGTTCTTTGAAAAGACATTGCTTCAAAACATCATTCGAGCATTTCTTTTCGTCATCGGGGAATTAAAGATGTCCGGGGATTTCCAAATTGGAGTGTCTACATGTAGCTAATCTATGGGGTCACGAACCAATCCACCATAATCAATAAGGATTACAAGTTGCCTAGCAAAAAAAAAAAAAAGGATTACAAGCTCCAATCTCCTCTCAATATATCTCTCAGTCTCTGTAGATTCTTCTCTCCAAAACAAGCTTAGAAAATGCTAAAACTGAACAAAACGCACTTAAACAGAGTTGGTTGTCCGCGCAAGGTCGTTCGGACCAAGACCCTGATCGTCCGTTCCAAGAATGATGTGAGCTATACGAGAATTTCTGAGGTGCTGGTGCGGACCAAGGGTACGCTCGTCCAAGACCACCATCGGACCACGACTGGACTAGCGATACTAGGAGCTCCAGAATTGTACCGCTTGAGCTGGTGTGGACCAAAGATGTTGCGAACACCTAATTTGAAGCCACACCGAACACAAGTCTACATGGGTGACATTGGAAATATAAGTAACCATGTAAATTATTACTTCTATCTTGTCTTAAGTAATTTTGGTCGTGTGTGTTGTGTCGAAACTCGAAGTATGAGAATAAAAACAAATAAACAAGCAAACAAAACACAAGATTTACGCGGTTCCCCTCAAGTACAAAGCAAGAAGGTACGTCCACGGAGAAAGAGTAAGAGGATTCCCTATAACCGAGGAGAATACAATAAGCCGGCTATACCCGTAACTCAATTTGAAGCATCCACAAGATATCTAGGGACAAATCTCTAGCGAAACCCAATAGGGATAATCAAACCCTAGGTGGAGAGTATCAAACGTCTCACAAATATGATAGAGACAAATACCTAACTCCCTAATATCAAATCCCAATAAAAAGATCAATAATGGACCCGAGAGGGACAAACCCTAATGTAGAGAATAGGGCTATATTAATAGCCACTAGATTTTTGCTAAAGATATTCCTTACGCAAACAGATTTGCTTGCACACCAAGCCTTATACCAATTAGGAAACAAATCTTTAGAAAGTCCTAATTTGACTCAATAAATATATCGAGCCGAATTTCCAACAAATCTCTAGTGGAGGTACCCGTTTCTTGTTGGGAGTTTGTGTGATGCATCGATCCCGCCATGGCATGCACAAGGCCAATATTCTAAGGAGTAAACGTTGGAAGTCCACCGCCTTTGTTTCATCGAAGTCACTTGGATATCCACTTCATCGACTCGGAGCCATCCATCATAATCCATTGAGAGCCAACATGCCCATTCACATGCACCATGCTCCCCCACAAGTAACTATCAGATTTTTATCCCACTCTAAGAGTGTGTTCTCTTTACAAGCCCATTCATGGCGCACCGAGAGTCTACCCATAGATCGTCAGCCATCGGCTCTGGTACCAATTTTTGGGAGTTTGTGTGATGCATCGATCCCGCCACGGCGTGCACCAAAGCCCAATATTCTAGGGAGTCAGAACAAGGCCCAATATTTTGGGGAGTAAACACTGGAAGTCCACCACCTCCATTGGGCCAAATATACATTGAATGACCCAAATACACTTTAAAGGCTAAGCCTTATAAGTGATGAGTCACTCAATTGTATATTAAGAGCTAAGCCTTGTAAGTGGTGAGTCGCCGAATTGTATATTGAGGTCCAACCCTTTTTTTATTTCTCCAATGTTGGACTTAATGTTCATACATGTTCTAAAAGTGTGGTTAAGCTCCAACAACTTACTGGGCTAGTGGTCTACATAGCGTGATATAATCAAGGTTTGTGCATTCATATCTATTCGTTTGATGTGTATTCATACGGGCTATGGCTCATGTTATAGTTAACCAAAATTTTCCAAGTAAAAGGTGGATCCAGAGGGATTGAAACATTGGATTCTTTTTCATTTCTTTGAGTGCTTCGTAGATATACTTGTTTCTCCTTAATTTTGTTGGAACACCATGGAGGTCAAGTAACATGCATATGTCTTTTCGGATTTGTAACAACTTAAAACTTTTATTTTGGCAAAACTACGTTTTTCTGTTTATATCATCTTATGTATTTATGGTTGAAAATGGTCTCGATACATACATGTGTACTTAAATTGTTTTTGTTTGTTTTTGCTTCTCGAAAAATATTGGTATTTGTTAGGGCTTGAAACCTTGTTTAAATTATTTTAAAATGATCAGGTATTGTCATCAGATTCGAGAAAGTTCTCCAAATTAACATCGACCTTTTAAAATTCGCATAAAATTTTATTATCTATGGACACGATTTGACTAAGTTTTGTAGCATTTTGACTGAACCATGCCATACAAATATTAATCTTAGTATCAATTGGTGACGTATCTTTTTCACTCGCATGCTCGTGTCATGATATCAGGATGTGACAAATATACAAATATTATCTTTTTCCAACGATGACTATATGGCAAATTTATCATACATAATATAAATGTCCGCCAATCTTATGATAAGTTCATTATCATTATAGAGTAACTGTCAGCATGGTGATTCGATACCTTCATCAAGCAAAGGAATCTTTAGTTAAGAGTGAAGTCCTTGTGGGGCAATCCTTTGCATTTGATCTTCGTCAGAATCTACCATGTCGAGTCCATCAAGCTAAAGATTCGGTCCAATTTATTTATGAAATAGGAAACCTATGAGTTGCCCAATTATCATGTCCTTCGGATGATTGAGTGATGAAATGGAATACATTTGCAGAGCAATTGCAATCTTACTTTCAAATTTAGAAATGCTGAATTTTTAACGATTCAAAAAACCACCATAATGGAAGAGCTACTACCATTGGTAATGCAATAGGCCAAGATAAAAATGTGAAAAGCCAAGAAGATGGAGGTGCCATTTCCTAAACACCCCCAAAGAGGAGGCTGCTAGGCATAAAGAATATATGGTACATAAGTTGTAGTATTGTACAAATCAATTGATTTGGGAACCGATCGAGTACCACATGACTGATCAATCATTCATGTTTATTTGTACGCGTAAAAAATTAGCTGAACCAAAAACTGAATAAATCGATAAAGCATTTATCGATATCCGATTTAGCTGATTTTTTTTCCAGATATCAGTAAACATTATTTTGAAAATCTCCTTTTTTACAACTGTTCAACCAGTCCAATGTTCATTTATCTTTTCAGTTTCTCTTATCTATTTTATATTTATTCGGTTCTTGAAAATTAGTAAAAGAAGACATAAAATACACTCGTTTCAATGTACTATTTATTTTGTTAATCCACAGTACTTTTCACACATTTTAATATATATATTTTTTTAACCTCAACGACATTTTAGAATTTTCCTTATTTTTTTATCTTCCCTTTTCAGCTTATTCTGTTTACCTTCTTTTCTTTATTTCATTAACAATTGACCGGAATCGGTCATTAACATGAATCCTAAACCCTAATCGGTCATTAGCAGGAGGTCTTTTCTGATTTTCAACTTACTGTGCTGCGACAGGTATGCCTAAGAACGGACCCAATTGTTTGACCCTATTTGAAATTGTAATGACAGCCAATCTGTTGCTTGAGAGTGCTTACCAAATCAGTTGTCTGAGTGTTGGGGAACTATTTGTCGGTGCGAGAGAGAGAAGAAAATTAGGTTGCGGCACTTCTTTGCATTACATGGTTTTGTGGATAAAGGAATAGGCTTATCTTTTGGAGAGATGGAGATATGGATTTAAAAGAGCAATAATGCTAGGGACAACGACAACAAAGCGCAAATTTATCTTCTAATTAGAAGCTGTTTTGTAGTGTCTTTTTCTTTTAGGCATAGGTTTCATCACAAGTCTAAAGGGCAAATTCGACAACGAAAGCTAATAAACATAACCTTCTGCCTTTTCTTTGTTATTTTGCATTTATTGGATCTAGGACCCACGTATAAGATGAGTTTCCTCAATGGTAATCCCACTTGCCAGGAGTTCAATTGATATGCATAAGTCTCGAAGCGATATCATCCTAAAGATTCAGGCTCAAAAGTCCCATACGAATTTTAAGCAATGACATACTTGAAACTATTTGTTTTTATCAAGTCTAGCTACTGGATGGATTGAGGGAGCGATTGCTTTGCAGCTTTAACAGTGAGTAATAATAACCACCTTTTCCAACAGCGAGTAGATCAGAGTGTGATCCTTGCTCTGCAACCTTTCCATTCTTTATGGCAACTATGGTGTCTGACTTTCAAACTCTAAACACGAATATACCAGCACTATGTCAATTCCAAAGTCATTTGAGGGTGTCAAAGTAAGACTTGTATCGCTGTGCTAACCCAAACATGCCGAGGGTACCCCCAGTGTGAAGCATCACCACTTTCGCACCTCCTTTCGCCTCTCTTTGGCTGAGTTGTGTTGCTAGTTCCCAAGCAGCTAGAGTGTACACTGGATCAACTAGAACGCCAGTTTGCTGCGCAATTCGCTGGCATACCTTCACTTCTCCCGCCAACAACTTCCCAAATCTGTAAAGACAGAAATAGAAAACAATTTCTTCGTAAGGATGCGCTAAACAGAGATTGAAACAACTCTCCAACTCCCTAGTCTAGATTTCTCCATTCAAAACTGAGTTGTTTTAGGTTCCCTTCTGATTTGCATGTATCTCTCCAGAGATGTTTAAGGTGTTTTGTAGTTCTGTTATCTGAATTTCAACAAAAATAATAAAAATAATAGAAAACAAACTCCCTCATTTCGTATTGCGGCATACCTCGCTAAATTAGATTCTCATTCTAGATTATGAGATTAAGAGTTACTCCCTCTATACCCATTTGTTTGTCCATTTTCCTATTCTTGCTATCTAAAATAACGTCCATATTTCCTAATTTGTCTGTCATAGATGATTTTTACATTTTCTTCTACTAGAACTAAAAGAGATGTTTCAATCGGTAAATTTCTTTTTCCAGCATACGTATTAGTTGATCCGGTTGAAGGGCACAACAGCTATATAAAGGACAATCAGATGAGGACAGAGAGAATACAAAAGTAACAAAAAGGCAAAGGTTCATTCTTCGTACTTTAAGGGGCTTAAGAAAACTCCCAGTAGCGAGGAGCGGTGACAATAAATGAATTGCAAAGTTTGCTCTTTGGTGGAATCTACTTCCCAACACCTGACCGAAGCCCCAAACCACAAACATTCAAAAAAAAAAAAAAAAGTAGTAGAATTTTTTCCAGTCAAAAGGCATCATCGCACTTACTTCCTTGGGCAGCTGCGTTCCAACCAGTGCACAAGTGTACCATTTGCTCTGTTCAAGAGTTGGTCAACAATGGGAACCGCAAAACACCTTTGGAATTCAGAAATCAATCGTTCCTCCTGTTTCCGGTACCCGTCAATATTATCAGCTAGCATCACTGCATGTACGTCCCATGGCAGCCTGACAAAAGGAAACAAAAATAAATAAATAAATTGCTGCCACACTATTTGCTTTTAAAAGCATCGAACTTAAAGAAAGTAACTCAGTTATCGAAAAACTTAAAGAAAGTAACGCAGTTAGCAAAAAACTTAAAATATTTTAACTAAGCAGATTATTCACGTATAAATAGGAACACACCCTAAAAATATAGCTCCAAGTCCTAAACCAATGGCTGTTGTCCCTGTCCCTGCATCTATTACAATTTTAAGGGCTTGCTCTTTTCCAAAAACATGGTTTTGCGACAAGTATTGCACTAGCCGAATTACACCTGCAAAGAGACATAGGCATTTACTGTATCAGTGAGAGAAAACCAATCTTTGAAAGATAAAAATATCCTATACAATATAGAAAATGGACTAGTCAAATAATAAATATAGTTAAGATAATGAGGAAGCTGATCAAAGAGCAACTAAGGCACACAAAATAACTTGCTAATCATAATAACAGAATACTTTTCCATGCAGCATACAACTCACCAGTTAAAATGACCGTTCGGGGATCTTACGGCAGCCAAAAAGTTCTCGGGAGGCCATCTAATAAGGACACATATCTACCGGCTTCACATATCCGTGTCCAACACCTGTTGAACATGAATACAAATCGACACTCTTTGGACGCGTATTGAACACACCTAAATATGGGTCCAATAACAATTCCTATTTATAGATTTTACTCTGACACACTGGACAATCTAGAACACTTAAAGAACACTATTGGGACATGTCAACGAGTAACAACGCATTAGAAAGTTCAATCATAATTTTTCACACTTGGCCAAGAGTCAAATTTTCCATGGATGTTAGTTAAGACACTTAGTGACCTTTGATTTGTATCTTCAAAATATCAGTAGTATTTATGTTTTTTTGTTTTAGTTTGATAGTAATATTCTTTTTGATCATTTAGTAGATTATTTCATGGGATGCATATATACACTACAAAAAAACATTTTTTATTCAACGTGCCCATGACATAATTTTTAGAGAAGTGAGGAGTCCGTGTGTCCATATTGTGTTGGGTCAGTGCCTCGTGGCTGTATCCATATCTGATATTACCAAATGATGAAATCACACTTCTTTTTTCTGATTTTGGCCTTATTTCTTCCACCCATACATAAACAGTTCGATTGAATTTATTGCACAACCAGATCATTTGTCTATGAGTGTTAAAAGACAAGACCTTAAACCAAAACAAACAAAAAATAGAAGAACACAAAATACAGTGCTTCTTTTCTTTCTTTTACTTTTTGTACACCTGGTCGACCATTGAGGAACAGAAGCTGCATTGTCGCAAAATGTCCTCAACTACAAGAAGAATGCAAATATTTTACGCAAGGCAAGTCCAAAAGCACATTTTAAACTTACCTAGGACGCCAACAGCATCTCCTGCACCTTCATTGACAATAACAACTCGTCTTGAATTTTCAGCAGATCTATGAGCATCCAGTCGCCTAAAATTTTGTTCCCCATATAAGTGAGTTGTCAAGGAATCCTCTAAAATATCACTAAGGCAAACAACAGAACCGCTGCTTCCTGCTACCGAATCAGCATATTTCGAAAGCATTTCCTTCCTCTTCGCGTAAAGAGATCTAGGAACATATATGACATTTCCATAAAGTGAGGAAATGAGATTGTAGCCAGTAGGAATTTCAGGAGGTTCTCCTCTGAGAAGCAAATGGGACCTCAGTCCTCTCTCTGCACATGAAACAGCTGCCAGGCATACAAGGCAATTATTAAAACTTGCATAAATGGCTCCCTTCAACATGTTAAGTGAAACTGGATCTTTATTTATTTTGTGTTTCAAACGAAGAGCGAGGAAGGTATATGTACTTCCCTGAAAACTAAGTACCTACCAATAGCTGCTGCATGCGCACTTTGGCAACCTCCACAGGTAACCTAGAAAATGTCTGATTAAAATATTACTCGGTCCTAACACACGTCCAGATTCTAGGAATAACCATCGTGGGTGCTACGTGAATACATACTAGAACAACTAAAAACAAAAACATATGAGAAGCGATCAAGATACACCATAGAATATCTTCTTATGTGCTAAGTTCAACGGGTGATACCTCATGTGTCAACTACAGTCTACATGACGAGATCTACAAAGGATGCATACAAATATATAGTACCACATGTTTTTCTGTTACGCACATATTAGAAACATTTAACAGAGCCAACTATCACAAACATGTGGAAATAAGTGTTGAACCTGAATTTCCAAATCTAACATTGCAGCGGAGCCAAAACCAAAAGGATGTAGTAGTGTTAAGAGTTAACTCACAATTTCAGTTACTGAATAATCGTCAATGAGAGGAAACAGCCCATCAAGTTTTCTTGCCTTGTTACCATTCACCAGTGGGTGCAACAAATCATCCCTCACAATATAAAAGGATGGTTGTTGGTTGTTCTTCTCCACCAAGCTATCCCCCAAAGCTGGACTAGTGTCATTTGAGAACCAAACATTTTCAAGTTGTTTTCCATCTTGTTGTATTTGTGTGCCAGAGACCGCTATTTTGTGAATCTTGGAATCTGGCTTAAGAGATGTCCACCTTCTGTCGAGCAGTTTTGAGATGAATACCTCTCCACAAACTTTTACATCGGAAGGGCCCTGAAACTGAGAGAATATGTTATCTACAATGCAAGAGCATTACATACATAATGAGAATCCAAGTCAATGAAAGATCCAGGCAAATATTACAAAAGGTCAATGAAAGTTTAAGTTAGGGTAGGTACGTAGTGTAGTTTCTTAATATTCGCGCTAGTGACCAAAGATTGAATTGTGCTTTAATGCAAGTCAAGGGAGTTTATGATCAAGGAGTCCATAGCTTCCTCTGAAAAAGACTAGAATGTACAAAAGACTAAATTGCAGGCTTGTTTTCTATTTCCTCTTGACCTGAATATTTTGCAATAAGAGCGGAAACTGTGAAGTACCAGCTATGAACCCCAAGACCCTGCAATGGACATGCTGACAAGATCGTCTAATGGAAGCTGCAATACCATGTTTGATTGGAGGGACGGAGGGGAAAGAAAAATTATGATTCCTTCACTTGGTTGGGGAGCGGAGGCAGGGGAAAACAGATGGCAAGGATGGAGTTTCACTCTTGACTTGACGTACGTTAAGCAGGCCACGCCGATCAAAAAAAAAAATTGTTAAGCAGGCCACCGATTCCTATCAAAAAAACAAAACGGAAGCCTAAAAGATTCCCACTAAGCATCTCCTTTCCCTTATTCCCCCCTTTCTATGATCCCTACCAAACATAGAAAAAAAAAATCTCAATATCACCTACATGCTTTGGTTATTTGATCCGTATCCATCTCCATTTTGAATAGGAATGGGAAAGATCCAGTTCTAACCACCAGTTTCTAACATGGCACAAATGAGATGAATTAACGGCTCAAATTGTGCACTAATTCACCGAAGTTTAAATGAAAACGTATTAGGCAACCACGCTATGATTGGTAAAATCAAGTGCCGGAATCACAAACCTGCATATTGTTTGGACCTTGGGGAAAAGAAGAGAACAGAAAATTAAAAAACTTTCTCCCCCATTGTTTGGTTTAGAGTGGAAGAGGGGAGAAAAATTCAAGTTTGGTGCACAGTAATATTTTCTTCTCATTTCGCTCTCATTTTCTTCTTTCGCTGTGTTTTGGTATGGACGAAACGATGATCTGAGTAATCTGTCTATTGCCCTATATTAATCGGAGATCATTATGCATTTTTTTTATTTTTTTTTATATGTAAATAATTATATTAAAAAGAGCATAAAGGGATGCTACCCTTATGCAAAAGAAAGGCCACCGACAAAAAGGCCCTATACACCAACATGAGAAAAAAAAAGATCAAACCAATCAAAAAATTGGTCAAGAGAAGGAAAACAATCTCCCTTGTCTCAAATATACAAGCTATTCACCAAAAAACTTTTGATTCTGAACAAAGGCTTCTATACTCCTTCAAAACATCTCTGATTTCTCTCTCGCCAAATCATCCACATTACGCAAAGAGGAATCATGGTCCAAACACGCTTCCTTCTCATACCCACTCTTGTACCTCTCCAAGCAATTAGAAGTTCCATGACATTTCTAGACATAGCCCATTGAATACCAAACCAAGACAACACCGAAGTCCATAACTCCCATGCCAGAGGGCAATGAATGAGAAGGTGATCAACTGTCTCCGCATTCCTTTTGCACATACAACACCAATTAACAATGATTATCCGCCTTCGAATCAAATTATCGATAGTACCTTGGGCTGCACACCAAACAAAAAAACCCACCTTCAAAGGAGCCCTAGTCTTCCAAATTGCTTTCCAAGGAAAGAAACCTCTTCCATCCCCACATAAAGCTTGAAAAAATAATTTCACCTTAAACTCCCTTGATTTAGAAAGCTTCCAACATATCTCATCCTCCCCTTCTCCGGTCCCTTGAATTCCATACACCTTAGAAAACAAAGCCATCAAAGCCTCCACCTCTTGGTCAAGCACTTCCCTTCGCAGGCTGATATCCCAAACTATATTTCCTTCAACAAATTGAAGGTAATAGAAAATGGATGCTTCCGTATCACAAGCCAAACAATAGATACTTGGAAAATCATCTCACAAACTCGCATCCCCACACCAAACATGCTCCCAAAACTTTACCCTTCTACCATTGCCAACCTTCAAATGAATGAACTACACAAAAATCCCCCACCCATTCATAATACCCCTCCAAAGTGCCACTCCATACAGTAATCGCACCGAAAGGGAAGACCACCTCCCCATCCACTACCATACTTTGCTACAATCACCCACCTCTACCATTTCTATCTTTCACACGCAAATCTCCAAAGCCATTTTCCCAACAAAGCTTGATTAAATAACTTAAGCCTTCTCACTCCCAACCCTCCCTTTCTAATGGGAGCACAAACCGTGTCCCAGTCAACAAGATGGAATTTGAACTCTTCCCCCACAGCTCCCCAAAGAAAGAAAGTCTCTTTGAATTTTTTTCAAGCCTCTTAACAACCGACACTGGGATAATAAACAGGGACAAAATACATAGGCAAACTTGAAAGTGTACTTCTGATTAACTATGAAGCACAGACACTCTATTTTGGACTCCGTATCACGTATCGTACGCGTATCGGATACGGATACGCTCGGATACGCTCCGGATACGTTTTTTTAAAGTATCCGGAATTTAGATTTATTTTTTGGTATTCGGATATGTTTTGGATACGCTCGGATACGTTTTTGGATACGCTCAGATACGTTTTGGATACGCTAGGATACGTTTTGGATACGCGCGGGGGTAAATATATTACTACTTGAAATATATGGGGTAAAATTGCAATTAGATCTAGTGCTGCATTGTTTTGTACCTCTAATAAGCTAAATTACACTAGAGCCCCCTTAATTTAAGTTCCCATCATTTTATATGTTTTAGTATTTGTTATTATATCAATTTAAGACCCCATCTTTTTTATGTTTTATTTTCTATATCTAATGAAGCATGGTCAAACTATAATATCTATATATTATAATATATATTTTATTTACTTTTGTATAATATATATTTCATTTTTTAGGAATTAAAAATTACATATGTATATATAAAATATATTTTTTATTTAATTTTATATTCAACGTATCCCCCAACGTATCGTATCCTACTTTTTGGAAAAATCACGTATCCGCATATCTGTATCGTATCGTATTCGTATCATGTATCCGTATCCGTGCTTCATAAATGACTAAGATTAGAATTTTGGTCTTTTGTGAGACATAGTGCAAGGGAAGTTTCTCAATTCAAACACAGCGTCGTTATATTCTGAGGAAGATATATTACTGTTTTATCTTTGATTTTGGTCTTCTGACGCATGGTAATCAAAATCATCTGACAAGAGTGTGAGAACAATAACAAAATTACGGCCAAATTTAAGAGGTATTACTCATTCTCCAGGGGTATTAAGGGGTATTAAATTATAACAGGGTCAGGGAGTATTATTTAGTACCCCGCCAGGGGTATTAATTCGGAAGGGTTATTACTCATCCTCTTCGCAAAAAGTTCCCAAACCAAGTATTAACATGTGGGACCAGGATAAGGGGATGGGGTATTACTCATACCCCTTCCTAAGCCTCCAGCCAATCGGGCTCTTATTTGTTTTTATTTTATTTCAGGGAGTGATGAAGCTGGAAAGGCAGCAGATATTGTCACTGTTCATAAAATCAATGAAGAAGCTTTACAGATACCTATATGATATTGCATCCAAGGAGATTGATTCTACACCTTCTCGACTGAGAGAAGTAAGTGAACAACTTGATTGTTAACACTGTATGCCCTTGTTATCTCTTGTCTAGTCATCTTTACTCATACTTATATGTGTCTTGCATTTTATTTTGGGGTAAACAATTGGAAGCTTTACCAAGTGTAACCAAACTGAGCTCATTGATGTGGAAATCACAGGAAAACCTATTGTCCATTTGACAAACTTCTCTATGCCTTAGAACTAGTTTAGTTTGCCATCTTATTTTCATGCTTTCTTTTAGTTATTCGTGGGGAGCTGTCTTTGGATGTGTTGTTTTGTCTTATGCTAGAAATGTGACATTTTCAAAGGTCTTCCTATGGACTAGGCTATATCATCTACCAAGTAAAGCAATGTGAAGTGGGAATGCTGTTCTCTTTTCAGACAGACAGACATCTTTTTAGCTTCAGCCTTCATAATGCAGTTATGCAGGAAATGAAAAACAAAATTGTAGGAAATGAATGTACACCTCATTGTTCTATCTTTGCTTTGGCTTTTATGTTTTTATTTCCCTTGTCAAGCATTTCACAGGGTAGATAATTGTTCCCCTATTGGATGGTTGATGAGTGGCAGTTGTTCCTTCTTTTCTTTATTTACGTGTTCGTACTGTATTTTATGTTAGTGTTGTTTGGCCAGACAAAGGCTTCTTATGCGAGCTCCAAATTTGTTTCCAGATTGTGTTGGAACCTCATTCTATTTCTCTGGATGAGGATCGTAATGAAGCAGCAGAGCAAGTTAAGGTGCTCTCTCTTCCCCCTCCTCCTTTTTTTTAAGAGCAGAACTGACATTAGACCATATCTAGGAGGGGATGAAAACCAAAATGATGGAAAGTTCATTAAATCCCTTAGTTACTCCAACAGTTTGCCATTGTGGACAAAGAAGCTGATTTCGAGAAGGCTTTGCAAAATGGCGGGGGCAAGGTCCCCTCTGATGGTCTTATTTGTTACCCTTTTGTTTCTAGTTTCTATGAATCCCTCTGCAAATCCGAGGTCCGAAAATACCACAATAAAAAAGAGATAGAGGTCGTCGATTGACATTTGATCCAAATTAGACTTTTGTGAGCTGCCTGATAATGGCCATCTTTAGTTCCTATGGAGGAAGATCTCAGCTCCTCAAGAAGATTTAAGCTCATGTTTGCCAGTGTGTTATGAGTAACATAATCCTACGCTTATGGGCGTGTGTGCATGTATAGATGTGAATATAATCATCAGGAATGCGTGTATGTGACCTTATTTGATTATCAGAACTGCATTTATGTTACCTTATCATTTGGCTCCTGTCCTTGCTCTCCTTTAAAAGCCTTTGGCGTTCTCTGCTTTCACTTACAGAAACAAATTTTGTTTTGTTAATAACAAACTTTGCAAGATTTCTGACTATTTGAGGTTCTTTATTTAGGCCTGGATGTTTGGAAGTCCAAGTGGAGATCAGCCTCTCTGATGAGAATGGCCATGTACAAATCCAAGGAAGTCTAGTTTTAATGAGTTTCAGTGTTCGGATCTAATGTGGTATTAACATCTTGAAAATTTATTATAATTTTGTATTGGCCTTGGAATTAATTGTATTATTTACCATTTGGTTTTTTGCGTTCATCAACTGTGGTTCTGCATGTTTTTTGCTAAATGCAGATAGAGATCTGAATTACAGTGGGGCAGAGCTTGAAGGTGTTGCAAAGAGTGCTCATTTGCTTTAAACCGCCAGTTAAGCATGGATGATCTAACTAAGCCAGTGGATGAGGAGAGTATCAAAGTCACAATGGAGGACTTTCTAAATGCCCTCAATGAAGTTGAACCTGCATTTCGAGCTTCCACCAATGACCTAGAACAATGCAGGTAACTTTAGCCGATAAAAAAAAGAAGGTTATCGTGCTTTAACATTTTTGACAGTCGTGTCATTCTTGATTTGCCAAGTGGCTTGTGTACATTGGGCACATCTAACTGAGATGCCCTTGCTAATCCTGCACGAGGCATTCTACGTGAAGTTATATCATTTGTTGAATAAAGATGTTCTTTTATCCCCTCAACATATTTTTCTGACAACTGGAAGCTGAAATGGATATATTCGGCAGTTATGGAGAAAATACGCTCAATATAAGAGATTTGTGTTGACCTTTTCATTTGCCAAGATAATTAATCAAAGAATCAACAGGAGGTGTAAGACCATAACTCGAATCCACTACCGTGTCTAATCGTATCAGTCTGGCAAACGTCGAAATTGTCAGGTACTTACTATGTTGGATCTATTGCGTTCTTCATTTTCCATTTTTTTTTGGAGTTTTTGAAATTAATTTGAACTGGGTTTTAGTTTATTAGGTTTGTTATCAAGAGACGAAGTACTACTGGACACGCATTGTACTGGTATTCAAGTTCTTGGGCATCTGAGCTGTTAAATTTAGGGGGGAAATGAGGGGATGTGAATCTGGTTTTAGCTGCTTTTGTTTTTGTTTCTGTTTCTGTGAAGGGCATTTTCAAGTACTGGATTGAGTTTGGGCCAGAAATATACAGTATCGATTCAATAGTTCTTCGATTTTTTATGTGGTGCTTTTGAATTCAGATTTTAAACAGTGGTAATCATATCCTTATGAAGTGTTCAACCTTAGAACCCTATTTAAAAGTTTTGTAGGAAATATTGCGTTACTAAGTCTTCGATGTACCTCATTTTATCCAGTCATCTGAAATGAAAAAGGAAACCAAACTAAGAACAAAAGTGTCTGTCCTGTTGGTTTACCTGTTGTTAGAAAACTGTTGCTCGGACAGGTAAATATATGCGTTTTAGTGTTAGGAGTTACAACTTAAGAGACTTTGGCTGTTGACGTTTTGTGCTGTGGTTCGATTGCTGTTACCTTCTGAACCAAATATGAATGACGAATACTGTGGTAGATACTGCAGTACTTGCAGTTTGGATGGGCATTCTACGGATTTCTGATTTCAGCTGAGCTGTCAATTGTAGGAAAAATCATATGAGACTGATGAAATATGGGTTTAGCTCGTTCATGGGCTTTTTTGTGAATGGCGTTTTCCTGAACCGCGAGCAGCTTGTAGTCTTCCCATTCTGTGCTTCATTTCCCCAACCCCACTCTATTACGTATAATAGTTTGCTGTGATACCATCCATAACAACTACAAAAGTCATTCACGTAAGCTTGCAATGATGTCATTTGGTTCATTACTTAAATTTCTGCGGACTTCTAATGTAGGAGACACACATGCTTGTACTTCACCAAGATGTAACTGATGGTCTAACAATTTAGAAGGATCTCTCTAGTTGAGATGCTGTTGAAAGAAGTTCCTCGACTGCCTTCTGGTATTGTTTTTCTTGCCCATTGCTTTTTGGTTATGACCTTGCATTGCTAGATTATTTAGTTTGCTGGAAACATGAAACATTATCTGGTGTGAACATATTACGTTGTTGAATGATGGTTCATCGACTAAGAATAGACCCCAATAAACAGCTTTCGGTTGGTAATATTATTTATGCAGCCATAAACAAATATTATTAGATAAGCTTTAACATCACTTTCTGATCTATTTTGTTTTTGGCGCTTATAGGTTGTTGATGGACTGGGTCACTGGAACATCTATTAAAGGTGGTCACAGAGATGTATTAAATCCATAAGGCATCAAATAACCACCAATCCCCACATGGTAGTTTTCAGTGATTGCTCAAGTCACGCATCGATAACTCTCATGCAAATCCTTCTTTGTGGATCAATTTGCAGATTGTCCTTGAATGATTCTATTACCAGTCAAGGTGCATGCAATATGCAATACATACATGTGTGCGCGTCAGAAGAAGAAAAGATATTGAAGGTAACTAAGTCGTCTGTTCTAACTTTGAACTTGAACTGCTAGCTCCTTGACTTACCTCAGCAGTACTATAGAAATATTTAGTGAATATGGTGACTTCAGTAATTCTCCCTGCCAAGGCCTTATGTCCAAGGTCAAATAATGTAGTAGACCAATGATGTGTATACTTGCTGTGACTCAGGCTTTCGTCGGTTTTCTATATTTCCTTAATGGCAATTAACTTTGCAGGGTATTCAAGTTTTGGATCAAGCTGGGGGTGATGATCATGATGTGCAGTTTTCTAAGGTGCTATTTATAGTTGGGAATGACAGCAATTTTCAGCCATTGAGTCTAAGGGTTACTCAGTCGCACTAAACTCAGCTCCTAGTTCAAAAATGGAGAACAGGTAAGATATGTTAGTTACTTGCCTTACCCCACCATATATTTTGATTCGTTGAGTTGACAGCCGATTCTATTGATCAGACATTACTCGTTTAAAACCACAGCTCTTGTTTAATTACTCTCGGCACTTTAAAGCGTAGATATTGAGTACAGGTTGCATTGGCTTCTACATCAGATTACACTATACCATATCTTGGGTTTGGCATTACTTGTCCGTCGGATGTCGCGTTCTTATTATTTTACTGAAACTATTCAGTTTTTGACAATTTAGGTTGTCTGTGATTACTGTTTCACAATTTTCATTTCTGATAAGCATAAATCTTGAAATCTCTAACTTCTTAATGCCACTACTAGAAATGGGGCAATGGAACGATCGTTATAAATGATGGTCTGTTCTTGCCAGAGAGCCATGGTGGTAGCTAACATTTTTTTCCCCATTCAGTCCAGTTCTTAGTTTTGCTGTTTTACCGTGGTATCTACTCTATCGGGACAACCACGCTAATTTTCTTTTAAGGGTTGCGAAATGAGAATTGGAATTATCTCAATCATTCATGAGATAATGTCAAAATTTATTTAATTCAGTTTTCTAGGTTTTCCATGTCTGATGCTCATTCTACCTTATTTCTCTTCACGATAACAGCTGAAATTCTATCATTCATGTCCTTCAACTTTGGCAGAAAAACAGGCCTACGGTATTTGTATTCAAGGCGGAACATATCAATACAATTGATATAGGGGGATTTGAAGTTGTAATTATTTCAGATTTTGTACATGTCCAGATCCTGACGAGGATGGCTCGCCACACTGCCAGCGGTATGTTGCATAGCTTTTTAACTGGCGAAAATGCAGCAATCATTGAACAGCTGATTGAAATCCTTGAAAGATGTGGGCAAGCAGTGCCTGAAGCTTTAAGAATTCTGGTTCACTCTATTTCCATGGTCGAACGATGAACTCTGAAGATGATTCCACCTTTTTTTGTGCAACCGCTTGTCAATGCTGCAAGTGTAAGTGACAGAGATTTGGTTAGTTTATATTCTGTCGACCAGTTGTTATGTGAGCTTTTCCTTTCTATCACTATTGAATCTTTGTTGCTCGGGAAAAATCCCGTGTAAAAATGTGTAAGAACCTGAGATCCATGACCAAGAGTTCAGATTGAAATTGTGAACTTCATAAGATGATTTGGGTGTTTAATTCATTTGCGTTTGTTAAGAATTAGCTGTCATGGTATAAAAATGATATAACAATTGCCGATAGACTCTAATCAACGTACTAATGTGATTCCTATAGCATCGTAGTTGCACGTAGTTGTCATGAGGTTGTGGGGTTCATGGTTTGGGGGCATGGACTTGGTTTAAATTTTAAGTTCTGCTTTTCTTTACTTTTCAATTTCATTAAAAAGTTGCGGAATCTATTCTAATATATAAAGGGGAGCAGCAGTTTGGTGTAATCCAGTTTTGAAGCCTGTCACAAAAGTGATTTCCCTTTTTACCCCTGGAAAAAAAAATGGTTTCCGGGTAAAGAGATGAAATAGAAAAGAAAAAAACCGCTTGAGAATTTGCCCAAAATCAATTCAATGGCCTCTGTTTTGAGTAACTGCCAAAAACTGTAAGGTTAAGAAGGTCAAACATTTCCTGAACCTCCACTACACGAAATGAAGAAAACAAACCTGCCACTTCCTCAACACAGATGCAACTGCCGACTGCTCTCCCAAACCATTTCGGTATCTGCAGATTTTAACCACCACCATTCCCATTCTTTTACACCCCATCCAATGTTTTAATAGTGATTGCCTAGAAGCACGTGGAATCAATTCATCCACCCCCAAGGTACAGATGTTTCCTTCACCTTCAATTTTTTTTTTCAATTTCTAATTTTACTTTTTTTTTTCGTTTTCTTCTTCTCCTACTGATTCCTTCTCAAATTTTATTGCTTGCCGACATGCCATTTTCATTTGATGTTCAAAATTTTATTCTACAGTAATTTTTTTTGGGCTTTGGAAATAAATTCTGCAGTATTTTAGTTGTATACTTATTGCTAGGAGTACAAACAAATTAAATATAGGTACAAATTCAGAATATCAAGCCAACCAAAAATTTCAGACTACTGGGCCAGCGTAAAAAAAGAAAAGAAAAGGGCAGAGTCTTAATTTGTTATTCTCCACTTAAACAACAATACCAGTGTCGACTGTAAAAAAAAGCGAAAAAAATAAAAAATGTACAAACAACAGTTCCAACTACGTAGAACCAAAAAATAAGATTATGTTGAGTCATTCACACCTACCGTAAAATTTATATGTTTTTGTGATATTTTGTCAGTTATACATTCTGTGAACTCTTTATAAGAAGAATCTCTTCATATTGTTGTTTTTAAAAGCTCTTTGGAACTTAAATGGTGTAAGTACATTAATATTAGTTTTATATTCTAGAAAACACAACCAGAAATAGCTTTGTGCACTTATATTCCGATGTGCATAATTTTGTGCACCTACATTCTGATATGCATAATTTTGTGAGAGATACTTATGAATTCGAAACATGGAATGCGAAATAGAAAAATAGTATTTTCGCTTTTGGGATAATTGTGCAGATGAGAAAACTATGATAGATGAGACACAAACAGAAAATCAGGTATTTAATTGTTGATCATAGTGCGCCTTATTATCGCATTAAAAAAGAATTGTTTATATAATTTTGTAATTACACATTTCTCCAACACTTTATCTTTGTCAAAACATCGACTTCAAAATCTATGCAAGTAATAAAGATAGGCCTTTACTGTACAAAATGACCATTTTTCGTTATAGCTAACACGATTGATTTACAAAATTTGATAGAAGAGTACTTAGGTAATAGATCGTGGAAAAAGCGGCAGCGACGGGTAATGTATTATTTGATTACGTGCAATTTGTGATAATATATGACTTGAATATCTAAAAGGTAGCTTATTTCACAAAAATAAAAATAAAAATAATATTAATAATACAATACACACACGATCAAACGATAAGCCAAATACATTTGTGCATAGGCAGTTTTAGCATCACAAGCCCAAATATGATTAACATTTGATTCCTTTGTTGTTTAAATCACAAACCTAGATAATGGAAGGCACATTGAGAAAATCAAAAAATCTATTAACATATCTAAGCATAAGTCATTCAGGTTAACTAGAGGGCATTACTTCCACAAAAGACAACATCGATTTCAGATGTTAAGAGGCTACAAGCTTTCTCATTGTTTACAACACCATTGTCCAAAAAAATAAAAAATTAACTGTTTTCCACTACCTCAACAAATTACATTTGACAGAAGAAATTACATACGCATAAGGTGGATAACTAGCAGTACACAAATTACAATCCCGACTCTACTTATAGAAAAGCATAACACTAATACTACCACTCTCACTACTACTAAGCCCATACCACTACCACCATCTCTACTCCTCCCCATTTGGCTCTGATTCATAATCTCCTCCATAAATTAACCTAACGGGAAAGCTTTCTGCTATGCATGTTTAAAAAGTAGGTTCTAGAAAAAATTTGACAACATCTCCCCTATTTTTCTTGTCTAGCCTGACGTCTCAGCGTCTCATCAAATAGTCAACAGCAACAACAAACTCATTTCATATAATTAGGACTCCCGCCAAGTCATGCTCATCCTACTCAAAATACATATCCAAACCCCACGTCTGGGCCATGCTCCTCTCAAAAAACGAAACAAAAGTTTTGAACATTTTCCAAGTCCAAATTTCATTTGAAAAAAGCTTACAAGCAAGAACAAATTAGGGCATTGACTACTTGAATAAGAACATACATGAGTCCAAGTGTTACATATGTCCAAAAAAGTACGAACGAGCTGAGCATCAACATTTGCAACATCTAATCTAGCTCCATGTACAAACTAAAAGAAAGAGAAGAAGCCTAAGTGTCTAGCGTCGCTTTTTGGTTTTCTTGGCTAGAGGCTGCGTATCTCGCCATCCTCCTCCTCCTCCTTTTTCTCTTTCTCCTCCTCCTCGTCTTCTTGAGCTTGCATTGGGGCACGCTGCACGACAGACTAACGAAAGAAAAATATCAAAAGGAAGTAAAAGAGACAAATACTAGACTAGCTAGCATAATTGAAATGATTAAAACATACTTAAACACATATTTGGAGGGTGTTCGGCTAATCACATCCTTAACAATAAAAGACTGTAACTTATGACTTGTACTGACACATCAGACTCCATAATTACTGTACACAAGTTTGAGTATGCAACCATTACCTTACCCCACTTAAAAGGGTGCATGGCTGAAAACAAATGCAGATAAAGGCCGGATGTACAAATGGCAATCAGTAAGTACTGTCCAACAATCTAGGACACCATCCTAAAGAATTGCAGTATTGACTCACAGTATTGTGATGTAGGCCACCATCCCCATCGAACCATTGGCCCGCACTTCATGCTTCCGCTGCTTTTTCATCGAGTTTGAGTCAATCTTCAATCAGACTTAAGTGTTATAAATATAAGGCATCTTGTCTGGCGGAACCTGCAACCTATCACCCTTGGATCCATGGCTGAGCTGGAGTTACCAACCAAACCGTGTGCAACCACCAAATAATTTCATGGTAAAACCTCCATCCTCATGTCATTCAATTCTTAAGCAAACATCATCACTATCTATGGCCACAAAACAAGTCAATTCATTTGGTGATAAATGCCCCTAGTTCAGTAGCAATCAACAAAGTCTCTGGTCCGTCCAATGGATTTCCTACAGCAGATGGAAATTCTCGGACTGGGAAAAATGGCATACCATAGTCCAAGTTTATGAACAAGACACAGGGTAATTGAAGAGAGAGAGAGAGAGAGAGAGAGAGAGAGAGAGAGAGAGATTTTGGCAGTCAGAACTTCAACTGAAAGTAGCTCCAGTTCTGAATTTCAATGCCCATATAGTGGGATGCTATGTTGCCCACTTGAACTCGAGGAGAAGGATGAATCCACCGTGACGTAGAGAAGAAAGGCACTCCATTACTTGTTATAGTATTTATTCAGAAAAGAAATCAAAACATATGTTTTTAAAATAAGAGGCATCAACAAGACTTAACTTAAGCCAAGGCCTTCTCCTCTAGATGTGCACAGGAACCACACGCTCCAATTGGGATATCAGCAATTCGTAAACTTGAATCAGTATTGGGCGAATCCCCAAGTTCCTTCTTAGCAACTGCATGTATCTAAGAGGCAAAGGATCAGGTTCTTAGTGACTTGAAATCATTTCCGCAAGAAGCAAAATTTACTGCTAACGATATAATTGCATTACATGTGTAGCCACAATATGAATAACGAAAGCAGAATCAACCTGATTTTCAAGTTTCTCTAGGTCATCAACCTTGGTTGCGCCATCAGCATCCAGCATTAGAGGTAGTTCACCACGTGAATGTAGCATTCCCTGTTTTACAATGCTTTCGCAGAAGCAAAGTGCTCAATCAATTATCGGAGTATCTCCAAGAGAAAGCAGAGAGCAATTCAAATTAGGGAAATTAGCATTAGCAAAATTTTAAACACGTTCTCTTTCCACCAAATAAAGTGGGAAAAACTGAAAAAGTACTAGCACAAAAAAGGTGTAGACTCACATGGAGATCCCCATAGAACACAGAACCTTTCTTCTTTACACACTCAGAAATAGTCGACTACAATATATTCAAATCTCGTAATCGCCTCTAGACTGTCTACAAACTACACCGTCAGCAACTACTCTTGCCGGCTCAAACCAAAGTTTCACATATTGTCATTCCATGGCCTGCTTGGATCAGACACAAAACCCACAGACTGACACAACTGCCCAGCCCCGCCGTATTTGTGGTCCGACTAACACTTCCTATAAGCCATTACAACTAATCCACAACTTTCATTTGCAGTCCAATCAACCAAACAACAATGGACTGAAGCTACTGCGTATTTGTGGTCGGAGTAACACTTTCTACCAGCACAAATAAACTTGCTTTCAGGAACTTTCAATTCAAATGTGCAACCATGGTCATTAACCTCGTAATAGGGAAGTCAATAAATGTCAAGTAATTCAAGTATCTAGAAAGAAGGGTTGAATATCCCATGAGGGCAGCTTAGGAATTTTTTATTTTATTTTATTTTTTAAATCATAAACCTCATGAAGACAGCTTAGTTAGACAAGAGACTAAAAACCACGCGTAGTTGTGACAAATACAAACGTGTGGAGGTAAGGAACCGAGAATTGTCAATTCTCTGCCCCACTTCCACCTCACTCCGTCAGAGGATTTGTTGAACCTTTTGGTGTTCATGTTTCTCATCTAAAGCTAAAACTAGAGAGTAGGAGCCACCAACAGCCACCAACTTCTTAAGGTTCCACATTCTTTCGCAACGCTCGAAGTTCACTCATTCTCCTATTTTCTTTTTCAGCACCAAATGCCAACTAGAAGCTCCCACCCACCCAAAGGGTACATATTTTCTACCTCCGTTTCTTTTGGGAAACCAGAAGCTTGTTTCTTGTTAAAATCTCACTTTGAGATGTCAACTAAAGCCCAGTGTTTCTTGTTAAGATCCTTCGGGGTTGCAAAGCCTAATTCGATTTGCTAGAGCCCTTGAAACCTAGATTGGTGGTGCAAACCGTATATTATATACTTGCTATACACAGCCGTAACTTGTACTCTCTATTCAATACAATACAGAGCGGAAACTGGTGTGAGTCTTGGATGTGTTCAACAGTTGCGCATTGTGTGTTTGTTGGTTTGGCCAGTTTCTCAATAAGATCAACGGCCAAATGACAACCAATAGATATGCACACACTCAAAGCTTCTGTAAATTACGACTGAACCGACTAACATCCGATTACCCAATAAGAATAACGCGTATGATCTACAATCTTAAGCTCAATCAAAACTGTTAGGATTTTGATCCGCCTAAGGTTTTTCCCATGTGCACGTAGGCTCAATCCGCTAGGGAGTATCCACTGAGTCCACCACATGCAGATTAGTAGATCACTTACTGAATTATTTTTTTTCAATCGGATCTCTTACTGTAGCATCGCAGTGATTGATCAATCTATTGACCACCACAAGTTAAGAGAGGGGAAAGCGTCATAACCGAAAGCAGTAAAAATAACTTTGAAAGGACCTTGCATATTTTCACTTTAAAAAAAGCACTAGATAATGATCTTCAACCCAATACAGTGTTTCACAAGAAGCACAAAGAAAGGGGGATTCAGCTAGTTTTTGCAACTATTGAACAGTTAAAAGAAAAAACCACTACGTGGATAAGAATCTGATGTTCCAATTAACTCAGACATAACTATATGCTAACTAGATTCAAGTTCCAGCACTAGTTTAAAGAAATTCAAATTTCACCCAGACTATGAGCAGGCAAGAAGATGAAACAATTGAAGGAAACATGTGATCGAGCATGCGTGTAACAGGTTTAAGCCAATGCGATATATAGAAGTTATAACATCTCTAGCAACACCAAGAAGCGCAACTTCTGTTTGTGTCAGTAGATTGTAGAGTGACGAAGGGTAAGCAAACCAAGATAAATGTGTTGCCGTGATCTGTTAGCACCAAAATTCAAGTGAAAACAGAAAAATCTGAGATAATATCGTTGGATCAGGAAATTCCTCGATTCTGGTGACATATAAACACGCATCTACCCATTCTAATAATCACACTTCCATAGGCACTAAAATAATGGATATAAATTTGCACATTTCAATTTCAATGGACTGAATGCTGTTTACCTCAAGAAAATGGACTCCATCTCAAACCTCCCACTTTCCCTTACAGATATGTGGTAGACAGTTTCTAAGCCTCTGGTGCACATGCAGGGGGGTCTCTTTAAGCCTGGGCTCTTTTCTTCTTTCACACGGATCATTGTTGCCAAGTAAATGTATAGAATGAATGGACTGCTGCCATATCAACAACGGCTTTGAAGGAATCAGATGGGCCCTCAAACTTCCACCTAAAAAACAAGCAATAACAGCAGACCACATATGTTACAAGGAATCTTCTTTTTCCCACTACACCCATTCCCAATTTACAAACTCAAATTCTCAACCTATTAATAAATAAAAAAGAAGCTTGTATGTAGCTAGAAAGGAAAATTTCTTGTCTTTCACATGGATTGGAGATAGAAAATCCATATTCTTCTCAATCCAATTTGATCTCAAGTATGTTTCTTGCATAAACTTGGACCAGTGAATGCAAATTCATTGTTATTTACCTTAATGATTGATTGAACGCATCAGCATTTTCAGCGAGGTATTTCATGGTCTTGGCAACTGACTCAACATCTTTCAACTCCTTAATACTCCTATGTAGAATAGAACAGGGAGATGGAGCAGAATCTTGGATTTTTGGTGCACCAACAACTACAGGAAGTCAGGAATAGAACCTACAGATTTTGAGAGAGAGAGAGAGAGAGAGGCAATGAAATATTATGCATGTCAGTATGTCGTATGGATCAAGAATAAAATCATGGGTAAGAACCAAGCTAAATTTCATACCAGCTACAAGAGTCTGAAAGAATTTCAGTTACATAGTCCTCCTCATTTGAATACTCAAAAGCAAAGCAAAACTGGTAGCACTTCAGAGTTTCCACTTTGTCCATTGCAAATTTATATTCACAGATCTAATTCATACAAGTTCAGCTAGACTTAGTAAACATAAATTTGATTAAATTAACCGCAAATATTTTCACTACCAAGTCCATGTAAATAACTGATACAGGATTGTTGGATTTTGCAGATGAGATTCGCAAGGAAAATAAAAAATTGTAAGGCATTCGTTAACAACTTGTATTACTCCTACAAGAGATGTAGAGCATGCATTTGCAGCAACATATCAAATCTTTCCCAACGAAGACATTGTCCTTGGTGGCTATATAGCCAGGAAGCTGGCTGGAAAGGGCTATGGTCAACGATGGCTGGCTATGTAGAGTTCCTTTCTCTGAAGCTAAATTCCTTACGCAAGGTCTTTCGGACCATGTGTCTAGCATTGTGAGTGTGATGATTGAGCCTAACAAGTCTGTAGAAATAAGCCACTTGAACTCAAACCTATATTACCTCCAATTGGGTTCCTACCGAATGACGAAGTAGCGCAACTCTCAACCCTTCCGTTTTCCTCAGTCAGATGCTTCTTCTATTCTTTTCGTAGAATTCGAAGAAGTTAATCTAGAAATTTGGTTGCAAAGTTAACTACAAACCAAAGCACCAGAGCCTGAACCCGTGACAGAGAATTTGGACCAAAAGTAACTGATATGTGTCAATGGGCTTTACTGTGCAAGCTTCAAGCTCTAATTTCATAAACTAAATTGGCCCTGCACAAAGCACTAGACAACGGTAAGCCCATTGCACTAGATATGGGTTTCCATTCGGATGACTTTCATTTTCACTCTGACAATGATAAAGATGGTTATCTCGGAGTGAAGAAACTAAATTGGCCCTGCACAAAACATTAGATCTTCTAACATCTTATGTTTGATTAACTGTTTCTCGATAATCGCTGCTAAACCCAATTTAGTTTGTTTAAAAAAAAAAAACTTGGGGCTTGAGCGAATTAACTTGAATAATTAACACCTTCCCAAGGGTTATATATTCCTCAAACAACGTTAAGAAATGAGCAGATTACACTACTTTCCAAAGTACAGAGATTTTCGAAAAGACCAGCCATATATAGGGAGAGACTTTAGGTGCCTTGTGATCTTTGTCGGGTTAATTACTTTCATGGCATGAACTGGTCTCAGGAACATAGTCTCGATATTCTGACTTTTACTAAACTGATGGCTCTTTGGGATTCAGTTTCATACCTTGAAATTATGAATGAACTCAACAAACTCGAAAACCAAAGGGCACGGGCACAATTAGAATCATACCGCAAAAGGCACATGTCTAAAACTACTTCGAAAGCAAACACACAGTTTGCAAAGAATTGTAAAAGTGAAAATCTATGTGCAGCTCAAAACAGTGATACAAGAGTTTCCTGATTACCAAACACTACTGTTTTCTTGTCAATACTATTATGACCATAAAAGCAATTCACAGTATCAATATGTAAGATCTCGTAAGAGAAGTTATACTCTTAATGCTAGGGAGTTCTGAAAAACTACAGAAACGAGCGCACCTCTTCCATCACGGTTTCGGTGAGCACCACCATAGGAATCTATCTGCATATTTGTCTTCTCAAGTGCTTCAAGAGCTTGCAACCGAAAGTTAATTAACAAGCACAATTTAGCAAGCACAATTGAAAATGAAAGCTGCTGCTAGAGCTTTCTCGGTCATTTCTCAATTGCATTTCAAAAACAGTTAATTAACAAGCACAATTTAGCAAGTTGAATCTTTTTATATACACAGAAATCCCTTCATCATAAGTTCATCAAATGATGAAGAACTCAACTTGTAAATTTCCAGCAATTCCCAGAGAGAAAAATGACCTCAAAATCCATGCCCAAAATCAAAGCACAACCAAAAACCCATTCTTCAACCCAAAATTGGATTCAACAACCAAAAGTAGGAATTTAACACAAACATTACTCACCAAACATAAAAAAATTCCAGATATCTCCCAATTCGACGTTCGTTTCGATTGACCGGAGCCCGTCGTCGGAGATGATTCTCGGACGGGAAAGGCACTGGGCAAATGGGACTGGGAGAGAGTTTACCGTCAACGACGTCGCTTTAAAGGAAACGCGAGAGTAAACGTGAAACCGGTTATTATGGTTATGATTCAGTATATCCGAACCTATTTTAAGAAACATAAATTTATTCGGATCAAGTATCAATCAGCATGTAATTAATATAAATTTTTTATATGATTTGTATGTTTCTGATTTCTACAATATGAATGTCTTAGATCATTGAAATATTGCTGAGAGAGATAGAAAACGTATTTAAAGTCTCCTAAGAATTGTTAATATGAAAGGGGATATAATTCAATGTATCCAAATCCATTTTAAAAAATAGAAATTTATTTAGATTAAGTACTTTTATGTATTTTATTTACGAGATCTTCTTACATCATATATGTTATAATAATTACTACAAGAAGAATGTTTCGGATCGTTAAATAATGGTAAATATGGGTAGAAATCGACATTGAAGTAAAAACGACTTATTAAAACAAGGACGCTGTCGTTTTCAGGGCATGACACAGGTTGAACCTGTGTCATGACGTGAAGAATGCTGTATTTTTATTAAAAATAAAACGGTGTCGCTTTAAGATCATGACACAGGTTGAACCTGTGTCATGACGTGGAAAATGCTGTATTGTATTTTTATTAAAATTAAAACGGTGTCGTTTTAAGGGCATGACACAGGTTCAACGTGTGTCATAACGTGGAAAATGCTGCATTTTTATTAAAACAAAAACGGTGTCGTTTTAAGGTCATGACACAGTTTGAACCTGTGTCATGACGTGGAAAATGCTGTATTTTTACGAAAAAACAAAATTGATACACCATCACTACACTACAACACGCTGACAGAGAGGGGGATCACCACCATCGGCGACCCAGGTCCTCCCGCCTCCTCTTCACCTCCGGCGACCTCAACTGCCGCCGAGAACCCTTCAAACCAGACGACCGGCACCACTCAGTTCTCTCCCGATCTCATCTCTATTTCAATTCCCTACGAGGTACCTACATTTTTAGTGATCCTCATTGTTTTGATCGAATATTGATCCTCATTGTTTCAATTTTGGTAAATTAGTAAGTCATTTTCAGTGATCCTCATTGTTTCAATTTTGGTGAATTAGTATGTCATTGAAGTGTTCCGTTTGTAATATTGGATTGAAATGACGTCTTGAATCTGTGCTTGGAAGTTCTACTGTTCAAGCAAAAATGTGATTTTATGTGTAAATCTTAGGGGCTAGGACCTTCTTCATGTAATACTTCAGCAGGACCTGAGCTCTCAAATCTCAATTCTTGTTCTACCCTCATGCTCTCAGCCCTCGCTCTCGCATATTTTCCATAGTAGTTTAGAATTAGCATGTTTTCGAGAGGCGCTTTCATGCTTGTGCACGTGCACGACCATTTTGTGACTTAGTAGAAATAAGCTTTGTGAGTCCGCCCATGACTGCCGAATTCATGATTCCAAATTTGTTATGATGCAAGTAAAGGACTGGGGGATCCATTAAGACAAACAAACCAAGAACATGGACAGGGCATGGCATTGAGGGTCGTACAAGATCAGGACAGGTTGGATTGGGAATGCAACAATGAAGAAATTTTGGGAGTACCAGTTGAGGATGAGTTGAGAGAGCGAATTGAGATGGTTTGGTCATGTACAACAAACACCGATAGCTGCGAGGGTGAGAAAGGGTGATACGATTCCTGTTGACAAAAAGCTTGAGGGGGGTGGGGGTGGGGGACCTAAAGTGACAATGGTAAATAGTAAAGAATGGCATATATTTGTTAATTTATAGGCCTTGATAGTGCGAAAGTCCAACAAAGGATTTTTTTTACTGTGGTAGGCACCATGTACTCCCAAGCAATTGACAGTTGTTCAAACTTAACTAACTACAACTAACAATACTGACTTTCACCGAGAAAAAAAAGAAGTTATGCTTAGGCGACGACTATGGATGACTGTCACCATTTTAGATGTTCATTCAAGTAAACACAGCACCAAAATATTAGCTGATTTACAAGAATGCAGCACATCCAGTGAGGAATTGCTCTCTGGTAAGAAGAGGATTTTCACCCATCAATTATCAATTTCAGGGCGGCCATGTGTATTCCATGAATGTGATCAGGATGCAGTTGGCAATACTGCAGGTAATTATTGAACCTAACTTTCTTTTGCGAATTATTACTGGTTTAAGCTCTCAGTTGCTAGTCCCTTTTCATGTCCATCCTTGGTTTGGGGCATGACCGCACCAGCATTTGTTTTAGGATATGACTGTGCAGCAAGATGAGTGGTACTCAAATTTGATAATGCTGTCGTTCTTCATTCCTAGAGGACACCAAATCCTGCCTGTAGCCTTAAGATAACCGATGTTTCCCTTTAATGTACTGCCAGTTGGCTAGGTAATTGCCTGAGTAATACTATTTAACTTAGGACGTGTAGGGGGTTATAAGATCCTTCAACTCTCAGAAAAGTATGCTATTTTAGTATTTTGAAAGTTTAACGATTGGCAACTCTTGGAATATTACAGTCACCTTGTAGGTTTATAGTCTATTGATGTCGTGGTACGACTGATGTTTCAGCCAAGAAGGTTTCAGCTTTGGTTTTGGGTGATATTGTTTACAGAGAGCAATCGGATTTTGGTTAGGAAAATATTGGATATACCGCTTCTTAGGACGTGCTTGATTACAACTATATCAAATGCAAATTGTTCATGGTATTTTAATGCGAAGTGATTCTGTCTGTAATGCATACGAGAACAAAGACGCGTCAATGCATTGTGAAATGGTTCTTCTCTCAACTCTTTAAGAGATTCTAATTTACTAGGTGTTCCTTTGTTGCATTTCCATTGTTAAGAGAGAACAAAGAAGCTAATAAAGAAATGGGGTTTATGACTTGGTTATTTTAGGCATCACTGGTAATTTGCATTTGGCTGGTTTAAGGAAGACTACGACTTAGTTTTTGGTATAGATGACCGTATGGCAGCAACCTACTATAATGCAATAGTTCATCTCCTACCTTATATTTTAATTTTGTTATTAAAGTTAAATATTGCCGGGGTTTCTGCAGAGGTTTCGGATCAAAACTTTGTGGATGTAGACCAAGAAGAGAAGTCAAGCAGTTTGTCCAGGCCAAAAAGGTTGAAGATGGATGCCGCCGACTCTTCAACAAACAATCAAGTAAATATTCAGATAGTGCCCTCTCGGGATATTTTAGCTGCATAAATTCCAAATGCAGCTAACAACTGAGAGAAAAGAGCAGGTGGATCGTATGTCCTTAAAACAAAATCGACAAACTTTATTTCCCCGGGACGTGATGTGAAATCCTTCGTAAGAGAGCTGAACTGCGACTTTGAATAGATTGTGCAATCAGCGATAGATACAGCTAATCAGTGAAGGAAGAAGCTTTTGGGTATCCCACGAAATACGAATGTGTAGTTGGAAAGAAAGAGTCAGATATGCTAGGTTTTAGTGTAGAAGAAACATGGCTATTGCTCTAGCGTAGTTGAAATGCTGCCATAAAATTCTTTGACTCAATATTTACCAGTAAGAACGATCACTTGGTCGTCTGTGTATATTAGTTGGAGTACATTCGGCCAAATTACTTTATGTTTCTTGTTTTCTGTATTTGTTTGTTGGTTTGAAGTATGCCTACAAACTGTAGGATGCATAACCAGTCCATACTCCCCAACTTCTTGCCAAAGTGATTTTCTTAAAAGCCACATTTGTCTGGATGGGCAGGAAAGTTAGCATGGTGGAAAGTGGCTTCAAAGTTGAAAGGCATAGTAAAAAATTGTTTCCGTATTATGATGTTATACTTGAGCACTTGAGAAGACAAATATATGCAGATTGATTCTTATGGTGGTGCTCACCTTAAACTGTGATGGAAGTGGTGCGCTCATTTCTGTAGTTTTTCAGAACTCCATAGCTTTAAGAGTATAACTTCTCTTACGAGGCCATACATATTGATACTGTTTATTGCTTTTTTGGTCATAATAATCTTGACTAGAAAACAGGAGTTTTGGTAATCAGGAAGCTCTTGTATCACTGTTTTGAGCTGCACATAGATCTTCACTTTTACAGTTCATTGCAAACTGTGGTTACTTGATTGAAAATACTTCCTTTTAGTTGTGAGCTACTTGTGTGTTTGCTTTCAAAGTTGTTTTAGACATGTGCCTTTCGCAGTATGATTCTAATTGTGCCTCTTTGGTTTTCGAATTTTTTAAGTTCATTCATAATTTCAATGTATGAAACTGAATCCCAAAGAGCCATCAGTTTAGTGAAAGTCAGAACATCGAGACTATTTTCCTGAGACCAGTGCATGCCCTGAAAGTAATTAACCCAACAAAGATCACAAGGCACCTAAATTATTTCCCTACATATATATGGCTGGTCTTTTCACGAATCTCTGCACTTTGGAAAGTAGTGTAATCTGCTCTTTTCTTAACGTTGTTTAAGGAATATATTACCCTTGGGAAGGTGTTAATTATTCAAGTTCGCTCAAGCCTCAAGTTTTTTTTTAAACAAATTAAATTGGGTTTAGCAGTGATTACCGTGAAGCAGTTAATCAAACATAAGATGTTAGGAGATCGAATGTTTTGTGCAGGGTCAATGTAGTTTCTTCACTCCGAGACAGCCATCTTTATCATTGTCAGAGTACAAATGAAAGTCATCGATATCTACTGAGATGGGCTTAAAGTTGTCTAATGTTTTGTGCAGGGCCAATTTAGTTTATGAAATTAGAGCTCGAAGCTTGCACAGTAAAGCGCATTGACACATATCAGTTACTTTTCGGTCCTATTCTCTGCCACGGGTCCAGGCGCTGGTGGTTTGGGTTGTAGTTAACTTCTCGGAATCCTACGAAAAGAATAGAAGCAGCATCTGACCGAGGAAAACGGAAAGGTAGAGAGTTGCGCTACTTCGTCATTCGGTAGGAACCCCAAGGAGGTAAGGTAGGTTTGAGTTCAAGTGGCTTTGTTTTGTGAGGCTCAATCATCACACTCACAATGCTAGAGGCCTGGTCCGGAAGACCTTGCGGAAGGAATTTAGCCTCAGAGAAAGGAACTCTACATAGCCAGCCATCGTTGACCATAGCCCTATCCAGCCAGCTTCCTGCCAAGGACAATGTCTTCTTCGGGAAAGATTTGATATGTTGCTGCAAATGTATTATGTAGGTTCCTTCTTTTGGTGGTAAAACTGGAGTGTAATATGGAACTCCGTTAGTATTGCCTCGTTACTCCACATCATCATTTGTAAGGTACTCCACCAACACCTATGTCGGTACTTTGAGACCGAAGCTAAAATCCAGCAACGTACCGAAGCTAACATCTCGCCATGTGTAGATGATGTTAGAAGTATTGCCTCGTTACTCCACATCATTATTCATAAGGTACTCCACTACACCTACGTTGGGACTTGAGACCGAAGCTAGAATCCCACTACGTGTAGATGATGTTAGAAATATTTTTAACTTCAATAAGGGGTTATGGAAACTCAAACCTAAAACTTGTCCAATCAGGTCTTAAGTTCTAAAAAAAAAGTTGCCGAAGGCCCAACCCGGTAAGTGATCCCTGGGATGGGCTTAAGATCACTCAGGCTCATGCAGAACATTTTTCCTCCCGACCAAAAACACGACTAAAGTTTCCCATTTGCTAAAATGAAATTTCCCGTAAAAGTTGAATTTAACTTGGTTGTTAAAATCACTTTCGTTTTCCATTAGATAAAAACTAAGTTGCTAAAAATAAATTTTCTCTTCGATACTCCTATTCCTAAAAGCAAGTTGCTAAAATCACCCTGCTGCTTTTAGCAAATTAGAATCGGGGATGACAGGAAACTCAAATCCATACCAAAAACTCACATTCAGCATTTGTACAATTCAAGTAATGGGACTGATTTGATTAAGAAAATTCAAGAAGGGGAACAAAAGTTCTGATCAACGCTACAGGCTGAAATTGGTTAAAGGATAATTAGACAACACTACAACAGTGCCCCTTCAGACAAATATTGGAAAACATGTTACTCTCAATCGTCTAAATAAATACATCTTCTATTTATTGGAGAAAGAAAACAAATAATGGAAATAAAACGGACAGAAAATCGCACAACATTTAGCTACGGTCACAGAGATCCATCTTTCACGGAGCTCCACCCTCATATTTGGCCTGCAACAGAAAACAACTCTCAGTTGCAAAATATTTTGTTAGCTACTTAATCCTACTCTTTCAAGTTTAATTACTTAAACAAGCCGAAATCAAGATGTGACAAACTGACAGTCTATTATAAGATCCGTCAGGTGACCTGAAACTTGGAAGGGGACCCATCGTGGTTTCATTTGAGGATCCAAACCATTCATTTTGTAGGTATTCATGTACAAGTGATCAGTGCAAAAAAATTAGATTGATCGAAACTCCGTCTGAACGAACAATCTTTGTCTTAGTTGCTCTTAAAACAAATATGAAACAACCGAGCTTCATGAATTTCGATCAATTTGAATTTTTGCAAGGATGATTTACACCTTGAAATCAACAAATTGAATGGCTCCAGTTGTTACGTGGGACCATGGCGTGCTCCATATAAGGCACACGAGGGAACAAATATGCATGAAACAATCCTTTGTACAAATTCCATACTCCACATGGATACCAAACTAAAGCCCGACTGAACTAACTCCCTCCAAAAAATGAAAGGGATTGCAAATTTCGCTAGGTACTTCAAGAAACAGGGATTGATAGGAATATTAACTCAATTGGATACATGTGAGACTTACCAAAAATAAAAAGAATCACAGAAGCTCTAGAACTAGGGCCGATGCACCTCCTCCCCCATTGCAAACACCACCAACTCCATATTTCCCATTCTTTTGCTTCAAAACCTACAACATGACAATCTTAGGTTTATACAAAGCTAAAGAGAAGCCCTTGAACCCAAGAATGAAATAACAGGAGGCAATAAAATTTACCAGCCTCATTAATCAGTTGAGAGAGAGAGAAAAACTTTCAACCTCAGGAAAAATAACAGCTATGCCATAAATAGAGAGTAACATAAAACAGCAATCAGTAGAAATATACCCCCAAAAGTGTGACCAAGATACGGGCTCCACTGCAACCTAGAGGATGTCCCAAAGATACAGCTCCACCATGTACATTAACTTTTTCCTGCAATATCAATTAGGAAGGTGATTAGCTAAACAGGACATGACCAACTCCAGTGTCAACGGAATTCTAGAAGAAAGCATCAGGAAGTAATAACGAAATGAAGAGCTCCACAGAATTCAATAAAAAAGTGCACAAAAGACCAATGACCAAATATTAATAAACTCACTGGATTAAGTCCGAGCAATTTCATATTTGCAAGAGATACAACCTGCACAAACCATGTGATAAATAAGAAGGCTGTGGAAAGCTTGTATGTGAATAGTTGCTAGTTCCAGAATATTTGTGCTTAGGTATGAGAGCATACAGCAAAAGCTTCGTTAATTTCATAGTAATCAACTTCAGAAGCCTCCAATCCAGCATTTGAAATAGCTTTGGGGATTGCAATGGCTGGAGAAGTGGTAAACAATTCTGGTGCCTGTCACAGCATATATCTCAATTCAACACCAAAAACAAGAACCCACTCGATGATGAAAAGGAAGTAAGAACTCGGAAAAAGTTTAAATTTCCTATTTGCTAAGAAACAGTAGATATAATTTTTTTTTTTGGCAACAGTAGAGGTGAGTTACCTGAGCAGCATCAGCATATCCTGAGATTTTTGCAATCACTTGCAACCCAAGCTTAAGCGCCTTCTCTCCACTCACTAAAACTAAAGCAGCAGCACCATCACTGGCAATGCAAGCAGTTTTCATTTCAGTAAAATATTGTTCAGTACTTTATTAGAAACGCACAACCAAAATGAATAGCTGTTAACCTCTTCAAATGAACAAAGGAGCGTTGGTATATCCATCCCAACAAATACAAGCAGTTATATTCAGGATTTTAACTAACGTTGATGAAATGAGAAAACAAAATGATAGCAGCCTGTAGCCCCGGTATAATAATCTACAAGAGTGCAGTTTTTTATTTCATTTATTAAGTGTTTGATTTACTACAACCACCGAAAAGTAGTGCCAAGTAGTCCCTTGTTCAATCAGACAAAAGAAATTCAAAAGACAAAATTGAAGGATCAAAATGCAGTAGAGGGAAGGATAATAGAGACCTAATGCTAGAAGCATTGCCAGCAGTGACTGTTCCTCCAGTCTCCTTGAAACTTGGTCGGAGCTTCCTCAACTTCGCGGCGTCAAACTGGCATCAAAAGCAACAAATGGTCATATTAGCGACAAATGGTCACATTACGAACAACCAAGTAACGAGGCAAATTAATACCAACTTATTCCAAATATTCTCCGTCTTATTTGAAGACATAGTTTTGACCGAAGTATGGTTCAGAGCAAGACGAGAAAATAGACAGGGTGTAGTAATATTCACCTTTCCAAGACCCTCATCCTTGTCAACAATAGTTGATGGTTTTCCTCTTCCTCCAGAAACCTCAACCTGTTCAGCACCATATTATGGCTTACATGCTCATTTGTAACAAATAAAGAAAAAGAAATTGGCTGCACCTTGTAATTTAAAATTTAAAATCAAGATATCTGACCGGAACTATTTCCCATGCAAAGGCACCAGCATCTTGAGCTGCAATACCACGTTCAAAGCTCTGAACAGCAAAATCATCCTGCACAAGTCACCTGATATCAGTGATAGAACTTCCATGTATGAAAGTTGAAAAACAAAATAGTTTGTGCAACAATGATTCTTGCAAGCAGGATTACAAGTTAATGACAAATTGCACATAGAGAATTTTCTCATTTGAAAATTGAGTGAAAGTCAACATAAGCCAAAATGACATAGATTCAATGACACAATATGGTAACTAAAATGCACCTAAGTGAAACTCTGTGAATTTCTCATAAAACAAACCAGTCGTTCTATGACAAACCTGCTCTTCTCTTGTTACTTTATGTTGTTCAGAACATAATTCAGCACAAACTCCCATTGCTTGATCATTATAAGCATCCCACAGCCCATCCTTGAGCATGCCATCAACAAGAGAATCGTGTCCCAGTCGAGATCCCTTCCTGCAAATTAAAATGAAAGTTCAGCACAAGTTGCAACATTCGAGGTTCATTAAGCTATATAGCCATCTAGAATTCAGGTCTTCAAAGCGAAATTGGAATAGAAAATCAGGCAGTCCAAAATCCAATAGCATTTTCGTGCATAAAAGGATTGGAGTAGGAATAACTTGACAGTTGACACCATCCTCGTTGTAAGAAGTGAGAATTCGGTACATGTATAATGTCTAAGTAAAAAAATAAGAATGAAGTTTAGGATTTGCAGAAATACGTGGTTCATCAAAACCTATCAAAGCAGTTAACCCAGCAACAACATGAGATACGGATTGGATTGTATGTTGCATCCATATGCAAGATAAAAATAAGTTTAATATTTCCTGTCACCCATTGGAAAATAAGCCTTAAAGCCTGCATATTGTAAGGCAGATCAAAATATTGTTGCAAAACTAAGGTAACACCTACGGGTATCGTTCAAGACTCAATTTACTGATTATGTCCAATATAAAATCAAAGTAGGCAACTTGCGGAATGTCAGTGGCTCAATCCGAGAGTTAGGAACTTAGTTGCATGGAGCGGGGGCGGGGGTATGTAGAAGCTCCCTAGGTTGGGAGCAGCGAGGTAATATTTAAAGAATAAATTTATATATATATTTATACGAAATGTACATATGTTTTATATTTGCAAAGGGAGCGTGTATATAAACATTATATGTATATATATACGACAAGGATCCAATCAGGACTCCCTGACTTTGTTAAAATACGGACCTCCCCTCCCCCGGCCAAATGGTCGGGATCTGAACCGTTGGTTGTGTTTAAAATGTGTTTTCAAGGGCCTACGAGAGGATTCGGCAAAAAAAAAAATGACTGGGAAGGGCTTCATCTGACCAGTTTTTCATGAAATATATATCCTACGGTTTGTATGAAAACTGCTCGGATGAAGCCCTTCCCGGTCCTTTTTTTTTTCCAAATCCTTGCCTAGTCCCTTGAAAACACATTTTAAACACATCCAACGGTTTGGATCCCGAAGGTTTGGCCGGGAAATGGCCGAGAGAGGGAGGTCCAGATTTTGATCCGGGTCCGCACTTTAAAAAAATCCGGACCTCCCTCTCCCGGCCATTTCCAGGCCAAACCTTCGGGATCCAAACCGTTGGATGTGTTTAAAATGTGTATTCAAGGGCTTAGGCGAGGACCGGAAATGGCATCATCCGAGCAGTTTTCATACAAACCGTAGGATATACACACACACACACACATAAACATGGGTGAGAAATGACATCCCAATATATTTTTTCATGCCAAATATATGGACTAAACACGTAGACAAGCAATAAAATACATGACGAGAAAGAGAGAGTTTTAAATATCTTTTACTTCTTTTTTCTTTCTTTTTTCTTCCTTGCATATATTTGGAAAGAGAAGTGAGAATTCCGTCCTTAAGATTAGTGTGAAAGCTCTCATCCTATTTAGGAGTGGGTTCCCGTTTGGATGGGAGCGAAGGAGCGCACCCATTTTAGAAGGATCCTGCTACTAAGGTTAGGAACTCAATACGAAGAAAGATGTGAAAATCTGTTTCCTAATACACCATCAATTATCCACACGGAAACCCAAATTAGAAAATTAATTCAATCAAACACAACCCCAAAGAAAGCTTGGACATCAACTACAAAAAGAAAAAGAAAAACCAGAAAAATTGCACAGCATTATAAAGGCAAGTCAGTCTAGTGATGGGCCTCTTGTGTCCATACGACAAACTGGAAATGCTATCTTTTACATAAAAGTTTCTAGCATGACTATTACAGGTTGTCAAAACCCAGCTTCAACCTGGCTCCCTAACACAGCTAGACTGGACAAAACAAATACAAGATCAATTTTCAGTTGTCCGGTAGCTTAGATGGGCAGATAAAGAACCACTAGTTCAAGTGTCCCAATGGAGAATTATAAACGAAAGCAAATTTAAATTGGAAATGAAAGCAAATTTTTTTAAGATCGACCAAAACAAAAGAGCATTGCTAATTAAGCATCATCTGTTTAGTTAAAATTGTGAATCGAGTCCCATATTACCTGGGTACTAAAGTAAAATGAAGTATATAAGCATAAGGGCACACTCACTTCAATAGCTAGCTTTTGGGATTGAGTTCTTCCCAAGACCGTGTAACATGGTATCAAAGCTAGGTATCAGAGATGGGTAGGGAGCGTATCTCTGGCCTGCACGCGGCAAGTGCTACTGAGTGAGCACGTTGCGCGCGTGGGAGGGTATGAAGGGAAGTCCCATATTAGCTGGGTACCAAAGTAAAATAAAGTATACAGCCGTGTGGGCATTCTCACTTCAATAGCTAGCTTTTGGGGTTGAGTTCTACCCTAGACCGTGTAAAAAAAAACTACCATAAGAATGCACCCCATCATCTGTATGACCATATGAAAGGGAAATAATGTTGCTCTACACTGAGCACAACGGAAGTTTGATGAGAAGAAGATGTCTATGGAAACCTCCTATAAACCAGGGGGGAGTTAACCTGGCTTCAGCTAGGTACTTAGGGACATTAGACATGCTTTCCATGCCACCAGCCACAACAACATCATTGATGCCCAATTGGATACTCTGTGCTGCAAGCATAGTTGCTGCAATGACCAAAATAAGGTACCGTTAAGAGTTTCCATCTTTCTTTAGTTGAAAAGAAACTAGTTGTCTTGATATAAAAGTCACACCTTTCATCCCCGATGCACACACTTTGTTAATGGTGGTGCAGACCACTGTATTAGGTATTCCTGCACCTAATGCTGCTTGCCTAGCTGGAGCCTGTCCCAAATTTGCACTGAGAACGTTTCCAAAGAAAACTTCTTGTACAAGTGATGGATCGACATTAGCCCTTTTCAGAGCACCTACAGATTAATATTTCAAGAACAATTGAAACTACCAACAAGATAAATTTTGTATTAACCTAGTCCCAAAATGGATAGAGACAAGAAAATGTTATAATCTTACAGCCAATAGCTATGGATCCAAGCTTAGTTGCTGATAAAGATGAAAGAGTACCCAGAAATCCACCCATTGGTGTACGTGCAACACCAACAATACAAACATCTGCAGATATTAACCAAGAAAGGTTAACAAAACAGTAGAAAATGTCCGCCAAAATCCAAAACTCAAGCACGTGCAATACGTGAATGAAAACAAACATTTATCTCAATTAACTGCATAACCAACAGAACATGTAAAGGTATCTCCTCAAAAAGCAAGAAAACAATTTGATTTTTTTGTTTGTTTTCCAATTACTTCAGTAGTCAAAATCATCTTTATTATTGCTATATATTTTTCTCCTAAGATTCTATGTTGAAAAATCTCAATGAATATCCACTATATGAATTTGTTGTGGAGATAAATGTGCATGCATATTCAAACGAAGCTATTGAGCATCCCAGGGAAGGTCCAAGAGAACATATATAATATTACCATAGACTGATCATAAGCAACTCACATTCAAGGACTAACAAACTTCCTTCTGCCTACAAGATCTCTTTTCTTTATGACTTATGATTGCAACCATAAATACTTGAAACTAATCAACACAGAGGAGCTCATTTCCAGCTCTTTACCCACACCCAAACTTTTACAGTTTTACTTAATTAGAGAAAAAGCTTCACTTGATATGAAACATTTCAATGAACAAACATCAGATTTATGCTCTATTTTGCATCGATGACAAAATAGTAAATTTAAAAGACACAAAGTACCCCTTGAATACTTGAGTAAAGTAAGTGTCTCTCCCTTGAGTTTGAGTACAGGTGTGGAGAGGGTTTTGGCTGTTTTGCTCTGAAGTTTGAGTTTCAGTCAAGATTTGAGCTAGGGCCGACGATGATACTTCAAGCCTATATCTTCTTTTTTTTCTTTGACAACATCGAGGTCCAGGCCAGCTCATACACACCAAACTAATCCTAGGGACCAATCTCACTATCCACTAGTGGAAGGTCCAATTAAAATGGGGCAATACCCTTTGGATTGTCTCCATAAGAGTAGGATAGCTCCTATAGGTTTTGAACCTGAGACCTCAAGAAGGAGCAAACTCCTTGGTCCTAGACCATGACCACTACTTCAAGCCTAGTCAATTAGTCAGCTATTATGAATAATATGTGGAAAATGCGTAGTATCAGAAATCACCATCTCACTTGATTAAAGTTAGCCAGAAGAAGAAGAAGAAAGTTCTAGTGATACAGTGACAGAGCTAATTATAATGTATTTTTCGAGTAAATACAAGTTGGGGCATATACCTCTAGCCTCTATTGAATCCAAACACACTGCTGCCGCTGCCGGAGACATGGTACTAACAAACTTCAATAGCTGTAACATTCAAAAAACCAATCAGGTATTGGATTTAATAGGGAAAACGCATTCGTCTTTCTTCTTTATTTCCACTAGCAACCAAACAAGAGAAGGGAATTTTTCTTTTCAATAGTCTCTTCCTTTCCATTTCTCCCCAAATTCCGAACACACCATTAGAAAAAAAGAGCAAAGCATAGTAATTGCTAATATCTGTGCTGTGCTCAAGCTCAATATGAGATTCGTAAAAATGTTGACTCTCTTCCACATAGTATGCTGCGTACCGAAAAAACAAATAGCTATGAAATATCTTCTCACGTGATTTCTCTAACCCCGAATTGATTGAAGTGCAAATCGAGAAAAGGATTATAGCCTTTCCAAGCATATTTGATCACAGTTTTTTCCCCCCAAGAAATGAACAGATCATCAACTAAGAGTGTAAGAATCTAAAACCTTATTTCAATTACCGATTTTTGTCATACATACAATTCTCCTATATCCCCTGTACCATATCTGGTATCTGAAAGCAACCAGATGTACATATGACTTGTCTTACATCTGATTCTAATAAAGGAGACTAATGCAATGACGTATCAATTAGATTTAAAAATGAATCAAGATAATCTTCTTCATTTCCGATTAAAACTTTTAGCTTTTGAAAATGCAAAAATGGACTATTCTTTTGTATCCCTATCCGTTTTCTCCCATAAAATTAGAACTCCACAAGAATTGGAAGTACTCAATCAGTAGTATAATATCCAATATAACTCTAGCGAGCACAAGATCTACCGTGACAAATTAATCCAAAACTTTAACCTCATAAGTGATCGATTCCAAAGATTAAGAAATTGAATTAAATTGATAGCATCAAGCGGAATTGGATCACCGGAAATGCCGACAAACAAGAAGAAAAGGAAAATTGGTAGAAAATATTGTATTTGAGGATCGAAATTTGTAAATATGTTGTGCATGTCTTTTGTTCAAGAATGGAGATGTGCGTATATTACCTGTGTAGTTGAAAATTTGAAATACAGTTGAATCCACAGCAGTTGGAGAGAGAGAGAGAGAGAGAGAGAGAGAGAGAATAATGAGGAAATCGAATTGGCTTGCAAATATATAGAGCGAGAGGTGGACCAGGTGGTGGAGCTAGACAACAGCAGAACATGGGGAACACGAAGGCATGTAAAATTACAGGAAAACCCTCCTGTGACTATTTTTTTTTTTTTTTGGACCGTCTTAATTGACCGTGACTATTTTTGTTAACAATTGAAACCAATTTTGAACTACTCGAAGTTAATATATAAATCATTTATTGAGAACTTATGTTTTTTTTCTAATGGGAAAAGTTCACTTCGGCCCCGAAAAATTCAGAACCGGTCTTATTTGGAACTTATGTTGATAAGGAGGAAATAAGGAAAGGTTATGTCTTGCATTATAAAGAAAATGAGAGAGAAAGTAACAGCGTGTTCAGAAGGTGTGAAAAGAAATGAAAAAGAATGGAAAATTTTAAAAGTTTCCTCTTCACTATTTTCCATTCCTTTTTATTTCCATTCTCAAGTTCAAACACACCTTAAATTTTAATGTCCTTGTTTGATTATAAAAAAAAGCCAAAGAAAGTTGGTGTCAACTGAAAAAGGAGGGGGAGGTAAATATGTAAAGAGAGATATTTGAAAAGTAGTTACTATAAAGAAAAATGTATTGTTCTAGCTATTTTTTCAATTTTTAATTTTTGCTCCTCAAAAATCTTAAAATATTAACCAAAAAATGAAAGGAAAATTTTTCATTACCTTTTTCTTTCTCTTTCTTATCCAAAATCAAAATAGACTTTTTCTTTTTTTTGCTCTGTTGCAAAAAATTATATTAACAACGTCCAAATGTTTTTAATATACATTAATCATGTAACCGATTTTAGGAATATACTTTGATTTTTTATTTTGAAAGATACCTTACGCAAAATCTCGTTGACTAAGTCATCCCATGATCTCTGAACTTATATCGATATTAAAAGGGATATTTATTTATTAATTTATTAAGAGAGATTTTTAAAAGGTAGACAAGCCTCTCCTCTATCTTTTCTATCATTTGAATTCAACTTTCAAAACGTTTATCCTCTCTATTTTTTTTATCGTTTCTTCCAAATTTTTATAAACCAGTGTGTATCCTTTCTTTTAATGTTTTATATTAAACCGATTGCATATTGCAAAAATTATAAAGTCAAACATTCTAAATTAGGATCTTTCGTTGATTTAGGCTAATTAAGCAACCACACAATGTAAGTTTCAAGATTACTAGCCCATCATAAATAGGAATTATCTTGTCTAGTGTTTGACTTTTAATATTCGATTATATTTAAACTCGAATTTTTTAATCTTGTAGGGTGAAAAATACCTGGTAACATTTTTTTTGAGCTATGGCCCCACTGGTATTTATTGATAACTTATAATAATTGTTTCCTCCAATATAATCACTTTATATGTACAACTCTTTTCGGATAACGTTATGGTCATTTCACTAATTCCGTGAAAAGAAAAAAGAAAAAAAAGTCACATAGAAGAAGGTTACTCACACAAAATCTAAATTCAATTTCATTATGAACATCCAGTAAATTTTCTTCTCCTCCAAAATTACTTGTATTGTTCCACAAAACTGACTTAAACTCATAATTGACCTATTGTATTTTACGAGACAGGTCTTTATGGAACACCCAAGCATTTGTTTTCCTTCTTTTTTGGTCTTTTTTATTCCGGGTCATGTGTTCTATGTCAACGGTTTGTGTTATTATTAGACTAATTATCAAGCAATATTTTCATTAGGATACGTATTTGCAGAAAAAATTTAGTAAAATCATGTCAATTATTTAAGTACATTTAGTCGTGTATAACTTAATCAAGTTCCTAATGTGCTAGTAAAAATAATCAATGGAAATATATTTTTTCTTTTTGAGGAAAGAGATAGCAAGAAAATGACAATGTTTGGTTTAAATAAGTTAGAATAACTTTTTGTTCAAAAATAAGGGTCTAAATGCTTTTTATATTTTCTTTCTTTCTTTTTTCTTGTTACGAAACTATATTAATCTTTCTACCTTTAAATAAATTTTCAACACCATGAATGCATTCTGGTTAACAAAAACACCTACGGAATGTATTCTGCACATATCTCTCAAACACTACTCTTATTTCAAAATGCATTCGGCACATTTTTTCCAAACACTCAACCAGATTCAAAATACATTCTGACCGTAATCCAAAACGCAAAAAATTAAAAGAATTAAAAATAAAAAGCTAAAAATAAGCCCCCAAACACCCCTAGTTAATGCGTCTCACACTCTTTATCATTCTCATCACCTACCAAGGAGGACAATGAAAGTCTTGATTCTTGATTGAGGATATATGGGGGGCTGTTCACATTTGGAAGATAAAATATACTCTTTTTTTTTTTAGATTCAAAGATACTCCCTCCGTCCCCTAAAGTTAGACACTTTTGGGACTGCGTGTCATTTCTAAATTGCATATATCTTTCAATTCATAATGTTTTATGTGATTTTCAAAACTTTGTTTAAAAGAATTAATTGAAATCTATCAAACGAGATCCATATTGCTTATATAAAACATTACGGATTCAAAAATATAGACAATTTTTTCGTAGGGCTGGAATAGTGAAAGTGTCTAACTTTCCGGGACGGAGGGAGTAAAGTAGGTTGGCCAACTGATAAATTCCTTTCGTGTAAAAGTTGCATTCATAATTCAATTTTTTTTTTCCTCTGAAGTCAACATCAATAGGTTTTTTTTTTTTTTTTTTCTTTGAGCATTTCAATAAGAAATATACGAGTCAATTTCGTTACAAATAAAGGAAAAAGTCCATACATTCCTCAAAGACTCCTTATTGTTGGCCCAACATCGAATTCACACTGATGATCTGTATTCTAAACCAAGGCAAAAAAAACCTTATAACATGGTTATTAACTGGTATTATCTTGAAGTTTATTTTCGGCCTGCTTTACATTAATTAAAATTTACTGTCACATGTGACAGTGTTATTTTGTGTTAGACTGCATTTCAATAAGAAACATACCAGTCAATTTCATATCCCTCAAAGACAGGGGCGGTACTAAGGGGGTTCTAGGGGGGGTTTTCGGCCCCTGCAGAACTCCAAATATCTTCACGTATTGTATTAGTTTTTTAGGTTAATTAAGAAAAATTATATAGGATTGGCCCCTGCAAGTCCCTTGAGTGAAAAAAAAATTTCTTAAAATTGGGGTAAATCCTTCTAAAATTTCAAGTAATCAATCATTTTTTAGGTTGCTTTTGTAAAATTTAACGTTGGCTACATATATGCACATAAAATCGTCTCTTATTCGAACCTTGTAAGTATCGATAAATGCTTACAAAATTATTTTTTTATGAATATGAAAATATATGTGATTCGGCCCCTGCTTGATTCCAATTCTGCGTCCGTCACTTCTCAAAACTCCTTATTGTTGGCCCAACATTGGATTCACAATGATAATTTGTATTCTAAGCCGAAGCCAAAAAAAAAAACCCTTAATTATGACATGATGATTAACTGGTACTCCCTCCGTCCCAAATTGTTGGTCCTTCTTTCCATTTTGGGATGTCCCAAAATATTTGTCTCATTTCTAAAACCATCCATTAAAACAGGGTCACTTTCCAGTTTTACCCTTAAAAAGTATTTCTCCCATCTCAATTTGTTTGGCTATTATCTTTTATTTTATAACGGTTCTTATGATTTTGAAAATTTTATATAACAAAACTAATTGATATCTATCAAACAAGATCCATATTGCATATGTTTTGAGTTTCATATAAAAAATTAGCCTCACAAATTGGCCACAGTAATTTTAGCTGGACTTAGGGGCAAAATAGAAAAGACAATATAAAATTTTCACACCCCTTAAAAATCCACGTCACCAAAAGGGGCAAGCAAATTAGGACGAAGGGAGTATTATATTGAAGTTTATTTTCGGCCTGCTTTACATCAATTGAAATGTGACAGTATTATCTTGTGTGTTAGACTGCATTGCAATAAGAAACAGACGAGTCAATTTCATATCCCTCAAAGACTCCTTATTGTTGGCCGGACGTTGGATTCACAATGACGATCTGTAATCTAAACCATTCATATTTTACATACTGTATCGAGAAGAACATCTATGCAAAAAAAAACAGCTTGATCGGATATCGGTACAAGCATGAACAATTCATATGAAATTTATATTTTACAGTAAATGATTATAAGTTGCAATCTATACAGTATGGACCAGTATTTTTTTATCTCCAATCTGCAAGATAAATGATGAATTACTTGCAGTATATTTGCCTAAACTGTTCCCTCTTCAGCTTCATCGACCAATTGCAAAGATTGATGTCGTCCTATGTTGCTCATCTTGCACTTCACCAAAAATCGAATAGTTAGCTCATTGTATTTTATATGATAGAATTAACTCCCTTTTTTGTGTGTGGAAGTTTTAGATATTCGGATCATGTTATACGCACCTCGACTATTTTCTAGTAGACTGCACGTTCCACCGTATACTAGCATGGACCTTATTATACTTGGAGCAAAGCCCTGAATGAATTGACCAATAAGAATTGATTGCACGTAAGTTATGAACCCGAAATCTTAGAAGAGAGAAAATTCATGAGCTATGACGACCAGAATAAAGAAGATACAAACACAGTGGTTAGGGCGAGTGTCAGGCTTTCGGGGTAGTCCTCAAGGTCTGGGGTTCGATTCCCCCATCGAGTGAGTATTCTTGCAGTAAATGGGAGGCAGTGACTAGTGTGGCCGCGCTAGTTCCCCAGGAGGTTTGGGTCACGCAGTTGGGTCCATTAGCGGCCTGGCGGTGGGCTGTTTCTTTGTCATGAAGAAGAAGATGACACTGCTAAGTTGTTTTCGCATAACTTATTTGTGTGACTTTTTGTACCTTTAATTTGCACGTTTCGGGTTTTGTATTGGTTTGAGTTTCGGTCATAATTTTATATGTTTTTTTCGATTCCTCTCGTCAAGACGAATCACGTTCCTCTCGTTGAGACAAATTGCGGAACGTAAAAAGTTTGACGCAAAACTAACAAATGTGATTTTTTTTTTTTTTAAATAAAGACAAAAACTAAAAAAAATAACAAATTTACGGGGAACAAGGTGAGAACTACTCCATATATAGAGACTGGTCCAAAATTTTGACTATTGATACAGGACCAAATAGCAATATCCTGGCACAAGTGTTATTTATCCAAGGTGATAGTACGAGTTACAATCACAAAAATATCATTGATCTCAACCAAAAGGTAAAGGGAGGCTCTGCTTATTTACTAGGGTTCACATTGTCTTCTGTTTTTACTTTGGATTGGATAGACAGTTTATATCACAAATTGCCCATATAAAAAATTAATGGGTGAAAAAATATCATTGATAGTCTCGTACCAGTTAAAGAGTATTCGCAGTGACAATCGACAATCTTAACTATTGATTTTCTAGATGGATAACCAAAATTTTGGACTATTCGGTCCCCTCCGAATCGAAGTCCCTCTGGTACAATTCCGATTTACTGCCTCTCATATACCAATTTTGTAAAGTCAACGGTAAGACCCTTGTACATAGCAATTTGATTGTATTTTGTGCATTAGACGAGATATGCACATGTAAATATGTCACTAGATCTTCTATTTCTCAAATTCATCGGTCTTAATGTGTCAAATCCACTTTCAACTATCACAGACATATCCTCAGTATATCATGTCTTGATATTAAAAATCGAAGTAGACAACATGGGATTAGATACAAAGGTGACAAAATAGAATCTGTATCTTGGGAATCTATGGATATCAACAGATCGAGCTCATGCATAATGACCGATGAATCCTAGACTGTAAAACAAATTTAATTTTCCATTATTGTTGTCAATTTTGTATGTTCGTGCACATTTATGTGGAATGTGTACATATTTATGGGTTTGGTGGGTTGAAGACCAAAATTTAAGTCAAAGTCATACGCCCAATTTTTTGTTTGTTTGTTTGTTTTGAACCGCATAAATCCATATATATGCAATAATTGTATATATGCTATCATTTTGGGTTAACTACTCGAAAGTCATCATTGGGAGCCTTTTTTGACTCGGACCAACTTAAGGTTTATCAATATTGAATTTTTCGTAAAACTCTCATATTATACGTTAAAAGCTTTAATTTGGACAAATGATAATGTCAAAACTTTTTGTTCTAATACCAAAATTTTTAATGCATAAAAGATTTTCTTGTACCCTATCCTTCCTCGCACTTCGTAGACCTAGCCCTAATCCCAACAACCCATGACACCATTTACTACTAATAAAACTTGAAAGTGGGACCAGGTCTTTTAGTAGTGGATAGGCCACCGGACCGGAGATCCCTGGTTTGACATTTTCATCCATATTACTTAAGTCCTTTCCTAACATCATTTTTTTGGTTTGTCATCCATATATATATATATAATCTGTTCTTTTGATAACACGGGTTTCCTGCTAGTCATAAATTTGATGATTAGCTGGATGCCGGAATTATCAGGAGAAAAAATGATCTTGCTGACAAACTAAAAAATATCTGATCAATATTACTTTTTTTTTCATCCAAATCTGGTCATTACCTTGTGATTGCTCACTTGGCTTATTAGCAAGAAAATGCTAGAAAATAATGAAAAGAGGGAAAAAAATATCTACTTTTTCGGTGTTTGATTAAAAAGAAAATGAGAGAAAATGCAAGACACTAAAGAATTAATCCTCTTCAATCCACTAATATGCATGTGAAGTAGTCTGTGTTTTTTTCCTTACAAAAACACAAGGAAATTTTGACTTTCGCATGAAAATAGTTTCATTTTCATATATTTCCTCCTTTTCATTTACTTACAGTTATGAAAATTGTTATATTTTAAATATGTGAGGTCAATTTAGGTAACGACGTGTATTTTCATGTGACTTTCATTGTAACCAAACTTTATGACGAAAAGAAATTGAAATTATTTTTTCCTGTAAAAGTTTCATCGTAACCAAACACATGCAAGAAAATAAATTTTCTTTTCTTTTTCTTTTTCTTTTCCTTCACTTTACTGTATACCATTTTTTTTTTCTATTATATTTTTCTTTCTAATCAAACGGAAGGTGGAAGAGAGAGTATTTCTTTTTCCTCTAAGTTTCAAACAAACGAAAGCCTCTTTTAGAGAATTCTTCTTTAATATGTCAAATTACAAAGTTGGAATTTATTAAGGAAATAAATTTTGCACTCCATCTGTGGTAAATGCACTCCGATATTTGTTTTTTAGTGTTGTCTGTGACTTTACGCAACTAAAAACAAATTATTAGTGAATTTATAAGAAAGTGAAGTGCAAAAATCAATATCCTTTTATTAAATAGCATCATAGTCGCCCTCTTTAATTTCTCTGTGTTTCCCACGTTTTGTTGCTTTTACACATCTTTTCAACATGAATTTAAGGTTCTTTCTTTTAGTTAAAAATGGTTTCTTAGCTGATGTCTTAATACTTCTACTGAATCAATGATGTGTCTATTATAGATTGGGTATATGTTACTTACGCTGCACTGTATCTATTAATCTCTTTTCTTAATTCTCAGTGATCGCAAGTGGTGGCTAGCTTATGCGATAGAGCTCTTAGATGCCTCATATTGCATTTCGGGATTGAGTCCCATTACCCCCTTCTCATGTAATAGATTACTGTAGACACCCAAATTTTGATACGCGTGCATCCCCGATGACGAAAGGAACACTCAAAATACCTTGGAACAAACTCGGAAACTTCGGAATCAAAGCACCCTAGCTGTACGGTCGTCCCTACTAGCCGTACGGTCCCATTTTCTCCAACATAGCCGTACGGCTGCCTTACCCAGCCGTACAGACCCCCTAGCCATACGGCTAGTTTTCTTATCCTGTCAGTAAATCACAGAATATTGGGCGCTCAGGAATCTCATCATCCCGAATTTTTTGCGTGATTCGGTTTCTCTCCCGCGCCTATATATACCATCATCTCATTCTCCTCCATACACGGTGAGATACACAGAGAAAGATTGTCGAAGTAATTACCAGTGAAGTTTCCCGGCGAAAAACTCGCATTCTAAGTTTCTAACATCCAGTAAAGCTCCAAACTCAAATTTCTACCTCTTCTCTCCATTTCCAAACTCCAGTAACCCAAAAACCATACAAAAATTCGTTCCCGAAGTCTGTATCCCGAAAACCCAGAGCTTTCACCCTCTGTTTGAAATCCCAAAGGTATGACCGTGTGTTTCAAAGCCGAGTTCTTAACTTCGGCTCTCCGAGGGGATCTCTCCGGGTCGAGATTGGTTCCGGTAACGATTTCTAGACTCGGGTGATCATTTTTCATTAAAAACCAACCTCCCGGGTTCGTGTCGGACGATATTCTCGATTATCGCTCTGTGCGAGCCTCATTCGGGGGTGCATTGCTTTAGTTATTACGTTTTCGGGTATTTATCCAAGTTATTACAGTTATTTTGTCCAAAAAACTGAGTTTTTCAAACAAAACCAGGCTTTTGTTGCCAAGAACAAAATTTTCAAAATGTCGAAGGGGGAGTAGCCGTACGGCTAATATGTTCAAACCGTACGGCGACCTTATGTGAGCCGTATGGCTACCTTTTGAAGTCAAAACCCCTCCTCTGTTTCTTCCCTGTTATACTCTGTTTTTTGGACGACGGTAACTTGCTTAATAACAGTTTTACCCTTAACTCCTGTTTTATTACTGTTTAGTCCTCTGTACTTGATTTTATTCCCGTTATGATTTCATAAAATCCTGTTTATTATTGTTCTGTTATTTACTTGATTATTTGTTAAAGTTCCACAATAAAATATTTTCTAAAAAATCCCACAAATATTTAGTAAAGACTGGGAATTTTCCGGGCGAGCGGGGTGCTTTTTAACAAAATCTTTCCCGTTCGTAACCTGGCTCCTGAATCCAAAAGAATCTTTTCACAGACCAAATCTTTTCTAAAACGGCATGAAAGTCATCAATTATTTTTAAATGGTTTCTCGGGTACCAAAATCATTTTCTAAATCAATCCCGGGTGGTGACTGGTTTTCGTTTTCGTGTTTATTTTCAAAGTTTTCTTCGAGCCGCGTGACGCCGTCCACAATTAGAAATGACGAATGGAAAAAAAAATAATAGTAATTCTCAGTGATCTCTAGTTTTTTTAGGGCTATATTCAGCAGGGTCTTAACCCTGGGACCTGGGTAGTGGAACTGAAGCCCAGTATTTACCCAAAAAAATAAACAAAAAACTGAAGCCCAATGGGCGTTTTTATGCATATCCCAAGGGGCCCACACGGGAAAGCCCACTGTGCACTGTCTATGGAAGCCAATCTCATCCACTCCCCATAAAAAACTAGCGATAGGTTATTTATGTTTTTTTTTTTTTGGTAATTTTTGGATGCTTGCATGGTTCAAAATCGAAAATCGAAAACCGAACCAAACCAGATCGATCTAATAGCTTGGTTATGGTTTGGTTCCTTGTGTGTAATGTGTAATGTGTAATGGTCTGGTAATGGTTTCCAATTCTTAAAAACCGTTAGCTATAATTTGGTTCTTGAATTTCTATAGAATCGGCCCAATTTGGACCATGTACACCTCTAGTCTTGGGTATCGTCACGTGGTACTTCAACACTATTATCCACCACATATTCTGAGCACCGTTGCGTGGTGAATAATTACTCGTCTATGGGTGGTCCAAGATTCAACTTTGATAATGTCTTCTCATTTCATGAAAATTTGAGTACAACATGTTAATGAAATTTGTAAGTAGTCTTGGGTGACCACAAAAAAAGTGGTTGTAATAGTGTTATGGTTGCCTGGTTGGGGAAATCATCAATGCGGTTTTATGAAGAAGAGGACTTTTGTGTCCTTGTGCTTCCCCACCCTTTTCCTATATAACTGCGCATCGATCCATATGTAAAGATATTGAGAAATAAAGAAAGCAAAATAGAGAGACGGAAAAACTTTGAGGTAACGAGAATATGATTAGTCTGGAAGACTGAATTCGATAGTTTTTGAGAACTATTTCGTGTGCATATTGCATCCAATGTTTTTGTATTACTTTATGCACAATTCGTTATTATGTATAAATGAATTGTGTTTCATTTAAACGTACGTACTCGAAGTATCTCAAATTACAAGACGTGTTTTTTTGGTTTATTATAAATGTTAAACTGCTCTGTTTTTTATTTATGTTTCTACTTTTTTTCAAAATTAACACATTTAGTTTTTTGTTAATGTTTATTTGTTTATTATAAATGTTTTACAATTTTTTTTTAAAAGTTGTGAAAAAAAGAAAATGTGTTTTACCTTGTTTTTAAAATATAATTATAGAGCAGTTTCATTTGATTTGTATTGATTTGTACGATTGACGGATTTGAGTCGTCCGTTCTTCTCAAATTATGTTTTGGTATTTCTGTATGTTTTTTCTTAATTTTTGATAGATTCGCGGTGTGACTAATAATTCATAGTAAATACTAGTATGATCAAAGGAAAAAAAGTTTAAGCACAGTACAACTTCTTATCGATGATTATTGCACGTATCCCAGTGTTAACAATTAACATACTATTAATTCTACAATTCATGGCTGTTTTTTTTTTCCTATCCTTTTACTTAAACTTGTATGGTTATTTGATTGGCTCTTATTAAATATTTATCTAAATCACATTTTCTTGTTTTATAGAAATGTCGAATATCAAAAATCTAAAAATTAGCGCACTAGATGTCTTGGTAAAGAAGTATCTACTATGAGTTCATGATATTGATATTCATCTAGATGGTATGATTCTTGAGCGTGCTATTGAGGAGGATAATATTGCATCTTTGGAAGACACAGACAAGGGAATGATTTTCATCCGTCGTCATATCCACGATGATTTAAAATCCATGTATCTTAAAGCGAGAGATCTAAATGGTTTATGTACCGATTTAAAAGAAAGATTTGAACTTCAGAAAACTGTAATTCTTCCAAAAGCATATTTCGACTGGATGCACATTGGTTATGCTCGACGGGATCCATATAAGACTTCAAAATTTACGAACGGACCAAGACATAACCTATGTTCATACAGTCGAAACGTGCTTTTGGAATAATTACAGTTTTTTGATGTTCAAATCTTTCTTTTAAATCGGTCTACAAAACTTTGGATCTCTCATCGTAAGATACTCGGATTTTAAATCCTCGTGGATATGGCGACGGATGAAAATCATTCCCTTGTCTGTATCTTCCAAAGATGCGATATTATTCTCCTCAATAGCATGTCAAAGAATCATACCATCTAGATGAATATCACTAGCCCGAACTCACAGTAGATAATTCTTTCCCGAGATATCTAGAGCGGTAAATTTTTTATTTTTGATGTTCGACATTTTCTATAAAACAAGAAAATGTGATGTAGATAAACCTTTAATAAGAGCCAATTAAATAACCATACAAGTTTAAGTAAAATGATGATAGAAATAAAACAACCGTGATTCTAAAAGATCAGAATTGGAGTGGATTTATCAAGCAAAAAAGCAACAGGTAATACAAGATTGCAATTCTTAAGGGCATCTCCAATCCACACTTGAAAACTCAATTTGAGAGTATGGAGAAGCTCCAACTCAGACTCTAAAACTCTTCTCTACTTGATAGGATGAATATTGGACCTTCAATCATTCAAAATCCAACGAGTTGCTTGACTGTGTAGAAAATCAAGTAACTTGATCGAAAGCTGATTAATAAATTTCATGTTCGTGTACGATTGTGTGGGTTTTGTTTGAGCCAAGCGGCCCAACCTGTATTCCTTCGGGGTTCTCCACTATTAGATTTGGACAGGATTCTATGCTGGCACCTAATGTTGGTCTACCTCGATAGAAAGTGTATGGGAGTCGGTGGCCAGTAGGGTTCATTTGTCATGCTCATGTCGAGATTTTAGTAGTTTTGGTTCATTTCTGTCTTTGTGATGAAATCTTTTGCCTTCGGACTGCTTGTAAGTGCCGGATGACGTTCATATGAAGGAATCTTGACAAGTTCAAAAAAAAATTTAAAGACTCCTCGGAGCGGGGGAAGACTCCTCGAATCGGATCCCTGCTCCGAATGGTCATGGCAATGGATCGGCATTTTATTTACATACATTCTTTCGATACCCCAAATTTTAAGGTTCGAAGTTAGTATATAAAAGACTCCTCCGAATGTTTGTAAGTGCCGGCTACATATATATCGAAAGAATGTATGTAAATAAAATTTGGGGGTTGGGGACGGATCGGATCGGATTCGGAGCGGGGTATACACCTGTCCCCGCCTCCTACCCGATCCCTGAAATTTTTCAAAAACAATCCTTATATCCTACCCGATCCCCGAACAGATCTCCAAAAATGCCGATCCATTCGGAGCAGGGATCCGATCAGATTCGAACGGGTCGAAGGAAATTGCCATCCGTATCGATAATGACGCATCGCAATGTGTGTCAAACTTTTCGGTAATAAGCCATCCCGTGTGCAAATCCGTGCCGCATTGGACGGGTATCCACAGTCCTCTTTTCTTGTTGATAGTTTGACTTTTATTCTTACGAGGGGTATCCACGGATCAGATCCAGATTCGAACCGAACCGCTTAGAGCGGATTCTGATTTTAAGATCCGGAACCATCCATAGGTGACATACGGAGGGATCGGATTGGTTACGGATCGGAGCGGATCGGGTGGATTTGACAGATTAAAGAAGGATTATTGGGCGGATTGAGCGGATCCGGAACCGCCAGATAAAAAATTCTCGATCCGGAACCGAAACGAACATTCACGGATGGGTTAACAGACGGATCGGATTGGACGGATTGAGCAAATTGAACGGGAGTGGATCGGATGATCCGCTGGACAGCCCTAATTCTTATCATCTCCCTTGTATCCTTGTTATCCTACTCTTCAACCAAAAAAGAAAGGATTGGGGTGGCTGTAATGAGCAAACTCACTACACAAGTGTAGTGAGCAATCACAGCTGTCGATTAGGCAATTAACGGTTCGGATTAAATGAAATTATCCTATATGTAAATTAGTCTGGATTAAATATATTTAATCCGGACCGTTGATTACCGAACCGATGGTCGGATTGCTCACTACACCTGCATAGTGAACAAACTCATTATAGACCCTCTAGTTCAAGAAAGGAGAAAGACCTACGTGGCAAACAATTTTCAAATACTGGGGTCCGAAACAGAAAAATCTGAAGAACGGTGCTAAATTAGTAAATGAAACCTAGGGTTACACCAAATTGCCAGATTCTCTGCAAACAGACACGGTAGACTGATCAAGTATTCTCTCCTTCGTGCCTCTGCTATTAGAGAGGAAGAGAGCGCAACACCTCAATTCCTCCAAACTCGTACACAGACAACCCAATCATGTGGAAACTCTACCAAAGAAAGTCCCACTTGCTCTCCCCACAATCTGTCATTACGAAGAGAAGACCTTTTTCCACAGAACAAAACCGAGATTCAATCAGGGAAGAAATCACCCACATACTCAAACACAACAACTGGAGCTCTCTCTTGGACTCATCAGACATACCCAACAAGCTAAACCCAAATGTGGTTCGAACCTTTCTTCACCAAAACCAGGTGGGTGATTCCAAACGCCTCCTCAACTTCTTCTACTGGTATGAACACAAAATGGGTACCCTCCAAGATTTGGATATCTTGTCTGTTCTTGTTGTTAATCTATGTAACTCTCACTGTTACGGGCCTGCAACTGATCTAATTAAAAGAATGATCAAAACTAGTTCTTCCCCACATGCCATTTTGGGTTCAATTGTTAGCTCTTATAAGAACTATAATGGGTCCAGCTCAAATCAAAAAGTGTTTGATATACTGATTGACAGGTATAGGAAAATGGGTCTACTGGATAAAGCTGTTGATATTCTTTTTGGTGCTAATAAAGATGTTGAATATGTTCCCAGTTTGTTGCTTTTTAATTGTTTGCTGAGGGATTTGTTGAAGGCTAGTAAGTTGGAATTGTTTTGGAAGGTTTGTGATGGAATGTCTAAGGCGGATATGGCTTGTGATGTTTATGCTTATACCAACATGATCAATGCTCATTGTAAGGTTGGGAATGTCAAGGAGGCTAAAAAGGTACTTCTTGAAATGAGGGACAAGGGTTGCAACCCTAATGAGGTTACATACAATGTGGTCATTGGAGGCTTGTGTCGAGCTGGGCTTCTTCATGAAGCTATTGAGATGAAGGAATCTATGGTTAAGAACGGGTTAGTCCCTGATAAGTACACTTGTGCCACTCTTATCAATGGGTTCTGTGCAGGAAAGAGATTACAAGAGGCAAAAATGGTTTTAGTGGAGATGACTGATCTGGGTCTAAAGCCTGACATAATAACCTACAATGCTTTAATTGATGGGTTCATGAGACATGCGGAGATAGAGGCGGCTTTTAGTGTTAGGGATGAGATGGTTATGCGTGGTATTGGGGATAACTTGCTTACATACAACACCCTTCTTAATGGGGTTTGTAAGGCTGGTAGGATGGACAAGGCACAAGAACTCATGAATGAGATGATTAAGAAGGGCTCAAAACCTGACTCCAAAAGTTATACTTCATTGATTGAGGGCTACTGTCGAGAACCCAATATGGTTAGTGCTTTAAAGGTACTTGAAGAAATGAAGAGTGTTGGTTTGGCGCGTACAGTGATGACTTATAGCGTGGTAATCAATGGGCTATGCCGAAGTGGAAACCTCCAACAGGCCAACGACATTCTTGGTGAAATGATTTCAGAAGGATTGAAACCCAATGCCATAGTCTACACGACTCTTATGACGGCTCATGCTCAAGAAGGTAGATCTGAAGGATCAAGAAGGATTTTTGACGAAATGAAGGAGCAAGGAATCATGCCTGATGTATTCTGCTATAACTCTCTTATATCCGGCCTTTGCAAAGCTCAGAAGATGGAAGAAGCAAGGACCATCTTGGTTGAAATGTTGGAGGGAGGCTTGAAGGCAAATGCTTATACTTATGGAGCGTTCATCGATGGATATAGCAAGATAGGGAAAATGAAATTTGCAGATACGTATTTTGATGACATGCTTGGTTGTGGTCTAAAGCCGAACAACGTAATTTACACAATGTTGATCGATGGGCACTGCAAATGTGGGAATATCGCAGAAGCCATATCAGTGTTTCGACGTATGCTTACTCAAAAGGTTCTCCCGGATGTTCAAACTTACAGTGTGCTCATCCAATGCCTCTCAAAGAATGGAAAATTGGAAGATGCTGTTTGGGTATTTTCAGAACTCTGTGCAAAAGGCCTGGTTCCTGATGTTTGTACTTACAACTATCTCGTTTCTGGTTTCTGTAAACAAGGTGATTTAGAAAAGGCTTTTGAACTTCATGACGAGATGGTTGCAAAAGGGATTACTGCGAATATTTTTAGTTACAACATCTTAATCAATGGGCTACTTAAGGCTGGTGAAACTGAAAGAGCTAAAAATTTCTTTGATGGCATTTTGCAAAAAGGTTTGGCTCCGAATAATATAACATACGCTACAATGATAGATGGTTATTGCAAATCTGGGAATGTAAACGAAGCATACAGATTATTCGATGATATGCCACTTAGGGGCATTTCACCAGATAGTTATGCCTATAATGCCCTTTTAGTTGGCTGCTGCAAGGAAGGAAATTTGGAAAAAGCTCTTGGTTTATTTCGTGAAGTGTTGCAGAAGGGCTTTGCTTCTACCCTCTCCTTCAATACGTTGATTGAGGGGCTTTGTAAGAGTGGGAAGCTACAAGAAGCAAAACAGTTGATGGAAGAGATGCAAAAAATGCAGGTGATGCCTAATCATGTCACATACACAACTCTCATTGACCACCACTGCAAGAAGGGCATGATGGAGGAAGCGAAACAGCTCTTTTTGGAGATGCAGGGAAGGAATCTAATCCCTAATGCTATAACTTACACGACACTTCTTCACGCTTACGACATGATAGGTGACAGAAAAGAGGCTTTTGCGCTGTTTCAGGATATGGTCACTAAGGGGATCGAGCCTGATAAAATCACATATTACATAATGCTGGTTGCACACTGCAAAGAAGGGAACTTGGTGGAGGCATTTAAGTTAAGGGACGAGATATGGGAGAAGGGCATGCAAATGAGCACAAATGTTTACGAAGCTCTAATACAAGCACTGTGCAAGAAAGAAGACTTCTCTGATGCACTGAGGTTGGTTGATGAAATGGCATCGAGTGGGCTTAAGCTCAGTCTTTCTACATGTAGTGTTGTAGCTCGGGGTCTTCAAACAGCTGGCGACATGGATAAGGCTGCGAAGCTTTTTGAGAGCATAATTAGGTTTCGATGGGTTTCGAACTCCACATGTTTATCTGACCTACTTGATGGTAACCTAATTGATGCGGATTTTCAGGGTGACCGGAATAATGAAGATTTTGAGGACCTTAGTCTAACAAGATAGGAGTAAAATAGAAGGGCTTGGTGCTGTTAATTATTATTCTAATGGTTCACAACAGAAAAGTAAGCTCCTTTGCTCTGCTTCAGCTGTACGTGGATGTTTGAACAAGAACCAAGCATGGCATCAGAGCATGTACCATCATGGCATAGCTCTGGATTGACTCCAACAGGCTGCTAATTTCTAGAACCAATTGTGGAGCTGTTAACCGCATCGGAAGTTGAAAGGAAAATAACAGAAGCCTATATGGTCACGTTGTCTTTGTGCAAGATCCAAACTAATATTTACCATGATCGTCACTGCCACTGGTTTAGAAACTGATTGAGATACAATTCTGCCTTTTCAAAGTCTGACCAATAGTGGTACTGATGGAGAATGCCTGACCTGAGTATTCATTGGTTAACTCTAATAAGATGGAGCACATATGATCTTTCTCTGAATTCGGTATTTTTTTCGTTGTGTTGTATATATGAGAAACATTGGCTGTTTTGGATGGATTTTGAAAAGAATTTTTTGAGAAGAATTTTTGAGATAGTTTTTGGTTGAGTTTTTGAAAATGGAAATAATGAGTTAATAATTGGAGAGAGATAGAGAGAGAATGAGAATAATGAGGTAATGAGTAGAGAGAGAAATGTAAAAAATGATTGGATAAAGAGAGAATCTTTTTCAAAAAAGTTTTGAAAATGAGGAAAACAGCAAACCAAACAAAGCCATTTTTAGCTTTGAAACTCGTCTACTCCCCACCTTTTGGGCATCATATAAGAGTTTCTTTAAAAGTAAACTTTTTTGTCTAGATGACGAACATGACCCTTGTACATCCTAGAATGCTGTCTTATAAATTCTCTCTTAATGCAATCCGTTGTAGTATTGATTTACCACTGTTAATGAACAGGCTGTCGTTACTGTTATAACAATTCTGATACTGGTGCATAGACCTATCGTTTGCTACTGTGATCACGGACACAGGATGAAGATAGATAATCAAAAAAGATCAGAATTATGAACTTATTACAATTATTGTTTGACTGAGATCCAAATACAATTGAATTCACCCAATTGAATATTTTACTATAAAATTCCCGTGAGATACAGGGTTAACAAGAATGCCCCTATGTGATTCTGTTGCCTATACAAGCTATATTGATATTGGCCAAATGATCCAGGAAAAAATGGAAATGAAGGAAAGCCGATTTCGTGGCAGGAAATGGGGAGACATGTTGTCTCTTCTTTGTGCAATCATACCATAGTCTCAAATTTATCAAGCTTCTTCACCCTTTGCATGGACCTAATAAGCAGCAGCAGAAAAACACCTGCAGTTTATGGAATTAGTGGCTGTGAGAATCATGGAAAATAGAAAAAAAAATTATGTCTTTCTCTTGTTATTGCAAAGCAGTTTAAAAGCTAAATGTTGACAACAAAAGTAACAATTTGAGAGCGAGTGTGTCAGGGATAACCTGCACCAACAAATGATCCATTCGCAATTACTTGAGTGCCTTGATTGCTGAATGTGACCCCAAGGTTTAGTAGGGTACCGCCTATGACTGTATACATTGTTGCCATTTGCAGTATTGTTGCTTTACGAGCGGCCCTCTCTGACTGATGAATTTAGTTCATGCAATTCAAGAAACAAAATTTGACCGAAAGGAAAGGGTATAAATTATGCTTCTATCCATATACGATTCAAACAAAAAGTAAGATTACTTCGTCTTTGTATAATATCCTAATTAAGTTTTGCAAAAAGCCAAGATGGATACCTCAAGCACCCGAACACGGAGTTTCAAATCTCCTGACTCGAGTTGTTTCACGAACTCTTCTATCCGTTGGACTCTGTATGGCATGGACATTGTATATGTTCTGGCCTGAAGTTCATAGATGTGACACCCTTAATATACTAATCCAATCCGATAATGGAATTTAAGACTTATGCCAACGCTAGCTAGCATACTCTAAAAAAACTGCCTTAGCAGAGTAGCAAAATAAGCAATATTATCAATTTCAGAAAGATCAAAATACAACAAACTGAAATAAGGAGTTATATGTTTTAAACAGTACATCATCAGCTTGTTTCCTTATTTCCTGAACAAGTTGAGTTCCAGTCCGCCGCTTCTGTTTTAGATCCAACAGCTCCTGTAGGTAATTGGACCGTAAAATTAGGGGTGTTTTCTATCAAAATTGTTACGAGAGAATGTCATAGTAAACTTCATGCATCATAAATTTTGAAGGGAAACATGTAGAACCTGGGCATAAGGTGCAGCAACCTTCACAAACGAGAAATCTGGATCAAGCGTGTAGCCAATGCCTGTAAGATGCCAGTCATGTTTAGAACCCGTGGTTGCATTCTTTTAATTCCGTAATTAGCCCCTTAAAATTTGAGTTAACATATTATTTTACAAGGGTTCTACTTTGGGTGGCATTTCTGTACTACATAGTTTAATCCTTCATCTATCTTTTCTTCTCCTTTCTCTTGGACTAAAGAACTATGCTAGGCTGTCTGGAGGCTGTGTGAGATCCAAATGCCAAAAGCCTACCAAATCTTGGACGTTTTGTGTACTTTAGTCTATAGGTTTGCCGACCCCAATTGATTGGGACATAAGGCTCGGTTTGGTTTAGTCTATAGGTTTGCCACCAAGAGATGTTCTCCCACAGAATATCTGATTGAACTACTAACTCAAATGACTGATGAGCAAGAACAGAAAAGAGATACCATAACGAACTAATTAATCTTCTACTTGAACGATGATTTGGCTACCTGCTATTTTTATTCTCTCAATTTTCTGTACTGGCATTGTTGATAATGCATTTATGTTGCTCTACATTCATCTCTTTTGGTGGTCTATTTAAATGAGTCAATAACACATCCATACAATCCAAAACTAGCACAGCCACAACAAACTCAATCCACAAGGGAGGAATAAACGACACGCATCGGTCCACTTTATGTTTCCTCTGTGATCCAAAAAATCCATAAAGCCACTGCAATGTTGTATAAGATAAAGGCCTACATCAAGTAACTATCAGAAAAAAAGGTGTTGGATGATCATGAAATATTGAGACTCCATGCAGGTTTCTGGGACTGGTTTCAATTTGAATTTCTGCTGTCACTTGTGTCGGAATTATTATACTGTGTGTGTGTGTGTGTGTGTGTGTGTGTGAGAGAGAGAGAGAGAGAGAGAGAGAGAGAACCTTCAAGTGTCGAAAATGCCCTAATCACAAATGTAAAGGTTGATGGAAACCGGAAGGGCTGATCTTGAGCTATAGCAAACAAATCCTGAAAAGAAGTTCCTTGTAGTTTTACTTTTTCATCATTGGAGGGTCGAACAAAGGTTATGCAGCAGAACAACTACAGTAGTTGGTGAACAGTACACAATAGGCTTCACTATAGCAAGTTCGAAAGAGTGCCTTGCCACATGCAAAGGACATCTCAAAGAGAGTAAGCATGACTTCAAATCTCCCACCCATTAGCTCCGTGATTCTAATCATTCAGCTCTAAAGTAATGATTACGACCAAGTTAACATTCTTAATTGACCTGAAAGGAAATGTGGCCAACTTTTGGCATATTCAAATCTGATATCACATTTTGAGCCTTGTTTCCAGGTCATTAGCTCTTCATGGTCATAGAGGCTCCTCAACAATGATGAAATCTACTGACACCTGACACAAGTATTAGACTAGCATTTTACTCTTTCGTTCTCATGGTTATTTTCTTCGGTGAGTAGTACAGGGTCTGGAGACAAGTACCAAAGGGCCTGCTTCAATGTTTCTGGAAATTGAAACAGCTACACATGTTCTATATTTGGAGGAAAGTCCAAAACAAGGAGCCATCACCAACAATTGGTATGACATCAGTTTCAGGAGTTTCTGAAATGATTCTGTTTACATACTTTTGACTGCAATTGGCAATACAGTTGTTCGAATTTTCCATCGACATGATGCTTCAGTTATTTTGAAGTAAATAATTAAGCGAATACTTGCATACCTCACCAATTGCAGCCAAAGTTTGCTGTTGGTCTGGTGTCTGACTCAACAAATTATCCAAGAAAAACTGCACCGATCTCCTAACCTGAAGGACAAAAATCCCATCAGGATTGAAAGCAATAAAGATCCCCTAATTAGCAAATGAATCATTGTCTGAGAGTTTTCTGTTGAGAGATTTACTGCTGCATGCTAAGGTACATACCGACGACAGGTCTCCTGTGGGCTGAAGTGCTCCAAGATCTATAAGGCTGACCATAACCTGCAGGGTAGTATTGACATGTCAAATTAAGCCATGGAAGGAAGACTAATATCTCAAGAAAACCTCAAGTTCTTAATTTCTTTGTGACAGTCTACTACCATACTTCCAATTGCCAGATCAGACCTCTCCTTGGGTATCATCCAGATCAGAAACCAGAAAATATATCTCAGTATTCTTAGATGTTTTCATCAACATTCAGTTAGGTGGTGGCGGTTTAATAACATGTAATCTTGCACTACATTTAACATATGACCTGATTAAAGGAACTCAGGAAGTAACGATGATTGCACATAGACATTTGCTGCAGTTCTTCTAATTCTATTGCTTGACAAAATGCTCGGTAAATGTTGAAATAACTGAAGTACCTTTTTTGCATCTTTCTCGTACACTGCATAGAACAGATCCAGCAATCTCTCCCTCGTAAAAGACTTGATCTCTCCCATCATACCAAAATCGTAATAAATGATTGATTCATCCACATCAATCGCAAGATTTCCAGGGTGAGGATCAGCATGAAAGAAACCAGTTTTCAGGATCTAAAAATCGTACAAGGATGCAGCAAAATCATCAGTTCAAAAGTTACATTGCATAGGACTTGTAATGAGCTGCATGGTTCATTTGATCAAGATATGTAAAAAACTCGAATTCAAACCTGGATTAGGTATGCTTCAATAGAACGCGAGGCAATTTGAGATCGACTATAACCACGTGCATCTAAGATCTCGACCCGATTTATCTTAATGCCTGCTCACAGAATTACCAATATCATGACACAGGAAAAATGCTCTCTTTAAATTTTGATAGCAGGATCTTATGATTCAACTATTCAACATCAACATAGAGAAAAATTGGTTCAGATTGAAACCTGGAACGTACTCCAATGTTAATACCTTGGTCGCGGTATAATCCCAAATCACCAGCTACAGATTGAGAAAAGAAAAACAAAAAGGATTTCAAATTAGAATTAGCAAGTTCAGACTTACGTATTCGTTAGTGTTTACGCTTTTCTGTTCTTCGGTTTTAGGTTAATGGCAATTTGAGTCCACGTTGCTGATTAAAACAAAGGACAAGAAAATAAACAAAAAAAAGGGACAAAAAACCTTCATCCTTACGACTTTCACAACAAATTATCTCAAAGAATTTGGCCTAATACATCTCTTTAGCTTAGTTGAACTCTTCAGCTGTGCTGAATACAAAAAAAATATGGCCAGTACCAAGAGCTATTATAATCTTATTACTTTCCATTGTCTGTGCAGGGTAATGGAAAGTCGGAAGCACGATGACCGAAAACCATCTGGAAACTAAAAAAAAGGAAATACGAACTGAATAAAATCAACTTGCAGTACATTAGCAAGAAACATACAGGTACTCGAACCCACTTTACATTCCGAAAATCCCGGCGGAATCTGTCAGCGTTCTTTCCTTCATTGATGTAATCAATTTCTTCGTACAAAATCCTGAAATTCCCATAAATGCCACAATATTAGCTTGTGGTATCCTCAGTATTGAATAGGAAATCAACAAAACTTTTCCAAGATAATGACGCTATAAGTTACTAAGAACAAAGTCAATCAACATAAAAGCAGGATGTACATGCATACAAAATTAGATTTCGAGAAAACTACTATCCCAAGCAAGTTGTCTATCCCCATCAAAAGTGAACAAGTATAGAGTACACATATTAAAAGTCATTTCCTACGCAGTAGTTTTTTTTTTTAATGGATTGCTACGCTGTAGACTTGAAGATGTTGTTCCTCATGCACTGCTTTAAGCAGGAGCCTTGTGAACCACATACAACCTTCTTGGCATTGGAAAATGAATACGCACAAGAAGACAAGATGCTTCTAACAATAACAGTACCCATGTAATCCACAAGATGCCTCTAAATTGGGTTTCCTTCAAAGCAAGCCATTTGGCTCCTTTTCTTCCCTTAAAAACTATAGGTCGCTGATTGTTGCTACTGCTGCCTAAACCAAGTCTACTAAGTGAATCAAACTCACTTCCTTGAACTACAAAAACTCGAGTGGATCAAGCAGTGGAGTGGCACTAGTGAAAGGCATTACTAAATATGCTTTCCATGAATCACAATTCACAACCGTCAAATAATAATAGTACTGCCCCAAACAAAGTCGTCCAAATAATACAGTTTTTTGATGAGGTCCTGGCACCTTAAGGCTTAAAACATGCCTGAGTCGACCTGACACATAGGTACTCGGACTTTATATTTAATTGCTGAACTACTAATTGAAGGACCCCAATACCTTTACAGTTTGCACGAGATTTCTTTGGAAAAAGGAAAACAAAAACAGAAACCAAAGAGGAGGAAGAAGAGGCCGAATGCTAACTCCTTACTTGGCACATTCTTCATATATCCCTATCCAATCCCTGGATGGACCACCAAGTGTTTCGCTCCTCTGAAAGTATTCTGCAATTAGCTTTAAATTTCCTGGATTGAAGGTGCATAATTGTGTCAAGTAACAAAGATCTCCAAAATAATATGAAACAAACTGAACCTAAAAACTAGAATAAGAACATGTTCAAATGGCCACCAGCTGAAAATGGTAGGGGCTTTGGCATATGACCAATACTTACGTAGATCGATATCAAAAAGTTTCTTGAGGCCAGGTCTTTGGACTTTCACAACAACTTTCTCCCCGTTGTGCAAGATAGCCCGATGCACCTAAGGGAAAAACAAACTTGATCAGAAGAGGATGAAGAAAAGAAACAAGAAGGGAATAACTGGCAGATGAATAACAAGACTACTCTGCCAATCTGCTTTACTGGTATCACAATAGTACTGAGTCTAGTGACAATAGTGGTGGTAATAGCGGTGATGACAAGGATATTAAATATAACACAAAATGATAACAAAAGTAGAAAGTGATTCATTTATAAATTGGTCTTTGGATTGAGAAAAAAATTTCAATGTGACATCCTAAAAGGCTCAACATATGTTCATGGAGTACAGACCTGACCAAGACTAGCAGCTGCAATTGGCTGGTCTTCAAACTCCTTAAACAATATGCCAACTGGAGCTCCCAGTTCATTTGCAATGAAGGCCTTCGCTTTCTTGGGTGAGAACGCTGGTACCCTATCCTGAATAAGATATCAAGTACTTAAATACAATAAGCATATGCTTCCCATATGTAGACAAAATCATACACTTGCATTCTAACAAATTATAACGTGAATTTTATGTAAATTCTTGCCAAGGCTAAACACAGAGGAAAAGAAATACCTGCAACTTGGCAAGCTCGTCTACAAACTCTCGTGGAAATAGATCAGACCTTGTCGACGATAATTGTCCAAGTTTGATAAAAGTTGGACCAAGTTGCAGTACACTTTCGCGTAGCCACGATGCAGTTCTTCTTCTTCTGTTTTTCTGAGTATATTAGAGTTTCTGAGTAACTAACACTTAGTAGAAGATACAACTCTCAGAAACAAGGATGTTTCGATATCAGAGTTGCAATTATCTTTTAAATCTGGAAAGATGAAAAGCAAAGGCAGTTTTTTTGGACTGCCAATTTCACCTGCTTATCTTCTGTGAAGCCTCCAACATAAGACCACTTCGCGTTGTCAAACATAACACGGACACGCAGAGAAAGCACAAAAGACCATACATCTATAGATCTCTGAATTGAATTATAATTCTCGTTGGCCCAACTGAAACCCTCATCCGACGGAAGAACCTTTAGCTCTTCGATTGGGGGAAGTTCTTTAGAGCCCACAGATTTTTTGGTCTTAACCAGGGCAGAAGAAGTATCTCTCTTTACAATGCTTGCTCCATTCACAACCCCCTTTGAACCATTCAGTACCCCTTTCGAACCATTCACCACCCTGTTCAAACCCTTCACTACCCTTTCCGAACCATTCACTACCCCGTTCGAACCATTCACTACCCTTTTCGAACCATTCAGTACATCTGCATTATCTAATGATGGAGTTTTCCTTTTCATTACCTCACTCGTAGGCACCATTTTAATAGGTCTACCATTACTACCCAGTTTTGCTGACGATTTAGACTCTTGCATTTTGACCTGAAACCGTAAGAATCTATCAGTAGGGTATGAATTACGTGCTTGTCTCCTGAATGTTCGGAGTAGCTGAACTGACATTGAGCTAGAGAAACTGAGAGGGTGAACTGATCTTCCATGATTCATCAACTCAACATCCCGGCAATAACAGCTACAGCTAGCTATTACTGCCGCCATTTAGGATAATAAACACCTGCATAATTTGCAACTAGTTAAAGGGATAAGTAAATTCTAAGCCAACCAATCAAGCCCATTAACATTTGATCATAAGGACCATGAAAAAAAAAACACGATTTGTATTAGAAAGACATGGCAAGTAACCAAATCCATTCACAGTACTGATTCTAGTAACCCACCAAAGAACTCTTTAGCCACGATTGATTGCTCACATGATGATGGGTTATGTATTTTTCGTAGGATGAGTAATTCTACTGACAATTGGATAAGGATTACCGCTTCCATATCCAATTCCAAACATACCTAAATAAGTGTCCGATCATTTATCATATTTTAGTTAGTTAGACATGGGGACACTCTAGGAACACGTTGAGGATACATCAGTTAGAAGGTTAAAATATCGTTTCAAAAAGTTCTTCCGTGGTCAGAATTTCTATTAACGTTTGGTTTCTATTTGTGTCTTCTTAATCCTAATTTGATAGAAATACTACTTTTGACATTAATTGGATATCTCAAGATACATCTACAAAATTACTAACTTTACATCCGTTCATGAACAACTTTTTGGTGTCCTGACTTTTGGAGAAATGACATATCCACACGACGCGTCTGTATCGTGTGGTGCCAGTGTTCTGTATTCGTATCCGTGCTTCTTAAACTCCACTTCGTAGAGCACTCAAACACAGTATGTGTAATCCAATCCCAAGTCTAAACAGGTCAATCAACAAGACCCTTTGGTTAATTGCAAATTACAGGTCAATCATAGTGTAATTTGCAGCATATTACACTGTAACTCAACTCCTTAATTTCAAAAGGACGAAAGGCAAAGAGGAAAAAAAAGAAAGAAACCAACAAAGAAAAAGAAGAAACATTCAAACATACCATCAACGTGAATTGATAGAAGAAGGGATGAATCAAGATTAAAATGATATGAATGATGAAATACTTACAAGAGTAGAGGGCAGTAGAATATTGTTCTCGGTTCTGGGTAGCTGATAGATTCCACAGACAGTTATATATGTGTGTGAGACTCTTCAAAGAAATGGGTTATGGGTAATTGGGTATGAGGGAAATTTATACAACTGGCGTTGTGATTTCTATAATGATTGAGAGAGAGAGAGAGAGAGAGAGAGAGAAGAATCAGAATCAGAATCAAAAACCTTGAAATGGAGGAGCAAACTGGCGTGCACACTTGCATTACAACATGTCTTTTCCTCTTCGGTGTTTGTCAATTCCCGGTCTATACTGATAACTAACGCGCGTTTCTCTCCTGAGTGTCTCTCTCTCCCTAGCTCTCGAAAGTCGCTGTCCGGACCAGTTTGTACACATCTTCTTGATTACTTTATTTTCCGATTCGGTCAAAAGTAAGCCATCGTGCCAAAAATAGAGAATTCATAAGAAATTACTTTCTCGCGACCTGACTCAATAAATCAAACCCAAATAATTATATACAGAAAAACCACCAACCAATTGGATTAAGCCTGGCTGCTTGGGCTTCTCTGTCTCTATTTGAGAATTGGGTCAAGGACAAACTGAAATTAGTGGGATATTGAACTTCCACCATTCAAGAGATGCTTGGTGGGCGTTGAAGTTGGCTCTTGGGGTCTGTAGCACCATACATAAACATTGACGAGGTGGCAATTTGGGATTGGTCAGTGGCTTACTATGCTGGTTAAGCGTCCTACTATATTAATTCCCTCCCCAATGATACATAGGGGCTGTCCGCTGTAGTTTAAGAGAGAGAGGATACAGGGGTGGGCAGGAAGGATATAGGATGGTAATTGATTTTCACGCCCCAAAACTATTATTCACACCTTTTTTTTTTTTAGTAAAATCTTTACGCATAAAAAGTTGTCTTTTAGTGAAATTTTTATATATAAAAAGTTTACTAAAAAACAAAAGAAAAAGATATGAATAACAATTTGAGGGTCCCCTATAGAATTTGCCCCAAAATAGGAATTCCAATTACGTTATTCAACCTCTCGTCTTTCTTCTACATCAACAAAACAAATCAACTAATTTACCAAAAAAAAAACAAAGCAAGTAGTAACTTTTAATCTCTCTTTCTAAAACAATTAGGGATGGCAATATCCCCATATCCAATGGATACCCGTCCCGCCCCGCCCCGCCCCGCCCCGCCCATATGGAGGCGGGGTTTATCCAAAAAATTCCCCAATAGTAGCGGGTATGGTGGGATTTAAAAAATACCCGCTCGGATATGGAACGGGTATGGTTTTGTTATCCCCACCCCCGAATCCCCATCCCCGGTTACATGTACTATATAAATTATACATATGCATATAAGTCAAAAAGAATCTTGAGTATTATTTACTTATAGAAGTAATTATTTGTAGAGCAAATCATGTCAATTACTACCTATTATAAATTACATAATATACTAAGAATATCATTACAAATTCTAGTTCCTAAAATGACGTTTCTCCTATATTTTGTTCTTTCATTTTATTTTGTTAAATTTATTGGTTTGTCGCTTTATGAAACTTAGGAAATTAATGTTTGCTTGGATTGGTTTTTTGTTATACTATTGTTATTTTTTCTACATTAGTGGTTAGAATAAGATAATTTGAAATTTTTTACTTTATATTTTTGTTGGTTTGAATTATCGAACTTACACTTTGGTTTCATTATTGACTTCTTATATATTTTGGTTTGGATACGAGTATATTTGGGGAAACCCCGAAATCCAACGGGATGTGGGTTTGGTGCTTTATCTAATATACCCAGTGGGTATTGGAGCGGGGATGGTAAAAGACTCATCAATTGGGGATAGGAGATAGAATAGGGTCCCCCGATCCATACCCTACCCGTTGTCATCCCTAAAAACAATACTTCTCCAACCATATCCCCTTCTTTATTCCCCCTCTCTTATTATATTTCGCTTCAAAACATATCAACTAACAAACAAGCCGTTAGGGTACCGAAACATGTACAACGGCTCGACAGACCCACTTTTGGATTTCACGTGGATAATCCAAACCATTCATTATTGTTAAGGCAATTCTTACTTGTTTACTGTCAACTAATCTAGCTCCTTGAATTCTGAATGAAAACTCAAAGTTTGGATCAACTATTTACACATATCCAATTGAGATGATTTTCTGGGTCATTCAAAATATATTTAAAAATTAATAAAAGATTTGAATTATTTATATAGGACCAAAAAATGAACACCGCAACAGTACCCCAAACCTTCGGTACCCAATAGTCAGCATTTCCTCCCACCGTATAAAATGTCATCTTCCCCAATTTTCCATGTAGTATTTGACTATATTGGAGTACCATTTTAAAAAACCAGACTATTGAGTATTGACCTTCCCCTCTCTCTCTCTCTCTCGTTTGCATTTGATTACATAAGGGTGGGTATAGACTAAATTAAATTTGATTACATAAGGGTGGGTATAGACTAAATTAAATTTGTTAAAGTCGACTGGAATTAATCTACTTTTCCGTTACCTTGTTGTTAGTTTTCCATCATAATTTTTAAAACCATATCGTTCGTCTCGACAAGAAAAGTAAAAAAAAGTTTAAAAATATTGACAAAGTTTAAAAAAAAAAAAATCATGTAAAACGACTCTGTTTTAGACTTTTTCAAACTTTTCCCGTTTTTAATGAATTTCTTTCAACCTTGATTTATATGGAGTATTAGACTTTTCCAATTCATCTCTACCATCGATTAATCCAAACAATAAGTCCGAATTTAGGTTAAAATTAACATAAAATAATCCAAACGTCTCTGTCAAAAAAAAACCAAAAAGTTTAAGCCGAAGGCCATCGATACATCAAAACATACTCCGGAAAGATTAGTGTTTGATGAACTCCTCCCTTGTATCTTTTATTCCTCCCAATTGGTTTGGTGAAGATGAAATGGAAAGTCTATGCAAGAATTTTGACATTTACTTATGTTGGAGTGTTTGGTGAACTGTTTTGCAATACTCTGCTCTGTCAAATTCTGTGGCACAATCTATTTTTTTGGCAAGTATACTATCGCGAAACTTTTTCTTAAAAACTTCTCGTAGCCACAAAAAAACGCTCCTTCCCTTGTTTTCCGGATAGGTTACCATATCCGAAAAGGGATATGACGGTGTACCAGGAGCACTAAGAAAACAATATCATATGTTAATTCTTCAACCTAGGATGCACGAAAACCACAGTATCTGAAACGGGAAACCACGGTATACCAGGAAAATTAGGAAAACAGTACTACTATCTAGTTTTTCTTCAATCTAGGAAGCGGTAAAACTACCCGAAAACTCTTTGGATGGACAACTTTTTTCCCCATGGATCATGATAACCAACACTGTACACAAATTTACAAGAAAAGGGAAATGAAAAGCATCTTCCCTACGCCTTTCACCTTCGTTGCAGTTTGAGGATAACCGCATTCTGTTAGCATCCATTTTTTCTAATATACATTTTAAGTCATCCCTGGATCCAGCTGCACCAGAAAGAGCTAAAATGAAGTCAAACAGTTTTCCGCTTCTTCACAGGCACTTCAGTGGCATTCATATCATCCTCCTCCCTTTTCAACAAGTTGCATTTGCTTTCACGATGAGCTTCAGATAAAGGAGAGCTCGACAGGGAACCATCGTACCAGACAATGTTTGTAGCTACAGCATATATGGTCATTTCCCTTTTCGGATTGGACTGAATTCTTTTCTCAACTACTGAAAATTGCCCACAGCTTTGATCTTGAATTGCTGTGTCCCTAAGCTTCCGAGTAACAGTATTCTTGTCTTGGTAAAAATCGCCCAATGGTGCCTGCATATCATAAACATGATAACTAGTAAATTATAATCAGTTTCTTGCTAGCTCTTCTTTTCCTTGGAAATTAAAAGTTGACAATACATGCAGTCACGAAAAGGATGGGAAAAGCATTAATTTTGCAGAAATGGAATCATTAGCAAAGCGAATCCGGATGAGGTGAGGCATGATTCCCATTGATTCGAAACGTCAAAACTGGTACATAAGGCCATGATATAATATCATAGTTAGGGAGGCAAGCGAGCCGAGCTGATTTTTAAAATGGTTGGGTTTATTTGTTAAGTTTTTCGAGCTCAATGAAAATATGAGCAGGGCTGGTCCAGGCTCGAGTCAAACTTGAGCTCCTTCACGAGCCATAAAAAGCCAAAAATATCATACATTTAACTATTGAAGCTCACATACGGGGGTCTAGCACTGCAAATAGAGTTTTGATTACGTACATAAATAAGTTTAAACATATACAAAATAACCAACTTCACACAAATACAAATTCAAAGAACATATAAAAGTCCATAGAATATAAGTTCATAGCCGAATATTGTCAGGTGCAGACTCTGCTCATTCATCAGACGAGCCTAAAATTGAGAATCAAGATCGGCTCGTTTAACTGACGAATCGAATTAAACGAACCCTTTTCTGAGTTGAGACCAACTCTATTCATTTTGCAGCCCTAATCATAGTTCCATGGGAACTAGTACTTTCAACATCAAACAAGAGAACCCAAAGAAGATTAAGGGCGTTAAAAGAAAATGAGACAAAGCTAAAGTATAAGAGCGGAATCTCTGCAAATGTCACAGTTTGGATAATCTATCCTAGCTCTAGTTGTGACAGATGGAATGAAAGCAAAGAGAAATGAATAAGAGAGAGAGAGGCTCCAGGTGCTCACTCGAAAAGTAATTGGGAACTCAATGTTGGTGCACTGACACCCGCAACCATCACTGAAATTAAGCTTCAAGAATACTTTCAACGGTCTTGTTTTAAGCGATTCCCTGGCGTAACAATAAACAAGATAAACACACAGAAATCAGAGAAGCATGGTAATTACACAGGCAAGTAGTATGGATATATGAAAATGTTACACACGATCATTGAGGCTGAAGATTTAGCTTTGCCCTTTCGTGGTCAAAAAGAGGGCTACACAGTCCTAGAAATTTGTTGGGGATGGACAACAAAATCATAAATCAAGATGTGAATTCGGACCTTAACAACTAACTGGATGCAAGATTTAGCCTCACCATGCATGTACATTATTGGTACATAATAATTGTATCCAAAAATAAGGAAGTCCCATCTTTATGAACTCAATATAGAAGTTCTGCTATTGGAACAGAAAAGAAATTTTTTATTCTGAACAGTTGCAGTGCTTATCCCAATGAGAATACCTTTTCAGCACAAATGGTTGCTGATGTAACACAGCTTCTTTTAATTTTGGCCTCCCTGGGAAAGAGACCTGGATAGTAAAAGCACCACATATATAAAAAAGACAGAATATAGACAATGACATAGATACGTTAAGAAATTAATCGAATTTAGGATCAGAAAGAGGAGATATCTTGGAAGAAAACTGTTCCAGGAATGAAAAACATTGACAATAAAAGGAAGAGCATGATACCTCTACTGATTTGATAAATGGCAATTGAGCTCTTTCCCCATGTACACTACTCACTCTAAGGGTCCATTTGGCATACTTTTTCTCTGCATTACAAGCAAAATGACAGCACAGTATCTCAAATTCTGTAGTTGATATTCAAGCAGGGTAATAAATGGGCTGAAGCAATTTGCAGACAACATTGTTATTTGCGAATCAATTTCAACGGCACGTTAAGATCCGCATGTATTCATCACCTATTAACTCTGCCAAGGAATCTGAATGAGAGGTTAGGGAAGACTCGTTAAGAGATGTGAAGGTGCCTAAGGAACCGCCCCAACCACCTTAAATATGTTGTTGGAGGCATTGGCTATTCGTAGATCTGTTATATAAGCGATTTCGCCACTTTCAATCCTTAGTTTCAACTCTTCAGTGAGTCTCGTATCATCCCTTCATTCCCTTGGTTCATTAACGGGAGTGAACGAAATGACCAAATGGAAAGGGGCCCGAGTTCACCGTCTGTCCTCCGTCTGTCCTGGCCTTCCGCCACTATTAGCTACAGTACTATCAATAAAGTGATCAAAAGCAAGAGCTCCAACTTATGAAACATGGATCGCCACATTATCATGAGAACTGATTCCCTCCTTTCCAAGTACACCACATTATGAACCACAGGACCCTCCCACCGAACACTAATCCAAAATTCCAAACACCAATTACCGTGATTGTAACTTGTACATCTGCCAAAGGAAACTGCCTCTTCAAATAAGCAGCAGAGAGAATGGCTAAACCCGTTGAGCAACGCTGCCTCCAAAGGAAATCTCTGTTGCCACATCCCCACCCAAGCGCAACAAAGCAAAACCATCTCACACCTCAATCTGCCAAATCACTGATAATACCAGGAGAAGAACCAGCCAACTTTACCTCCCCATTTTCCAAAGCCGTAGCATATGTTGTGATAAGCTTAATTCTTCGTGTGGGGTTTTGTGTTGTTCAGGTGAGGGAGCAAAGAGAGTGATGAGTGTAAATGATAGGGGGTCCAAAACCAAGTGGGAGTTCAGTGATTAAATGGGAAGTTGGACAGTATATAGCTGAGTTTGTGCAGCTATTTCGTAGTTGGGATTTGTATAAATATATGGCGTGGAGAAAGAGAGAGAGAGAGAGAGACGTGGGAACTCCTTTGGGGTTTCCCTCACCAGTGAGAGAGATGAAAGATGGAATCAGAGTGAGATTGAGAGTGAGAGATTAAGTGAAATTTTGTACGTTTAATCCAATAAATCAATGAGGTTGTGTGAAATTTATGTTTTTCTCTTATTTCCACCAAGAGTGGTATTAGAACGTTTGGGAAACATCCTAGTGAACCTGTGGTGACGAGTGCTTCCACTGTGTTCAGAAAAAGTGTGAGATTCAGAAACTGGCCAGAAATCGACATGAGCGAAAATCAATTTTGAGTTAAGGGTTAGGATTGCTGCAGAGAGACGATCAGTTCACTGAGCAAGAAAGATTGGAGCGAAAGGAGATTGGAAAAGGCGTCACGCGCCGGAGCAAGATGGCGCGTGCAGTCAGTCGCGGCGGCCACGCCTGCATGCGCCGTACGCATCGTCATCAGGTGTCCAATGATATTTTCATTCGGTTCTCGCGATGTGTCGCAACATACAACACGTATTTGGCGACATGTGAGTTGAGATGAAGTGGCGAGATGAGCCGAGCCGCAAGGCGGATGGTTGGGAGAGATGGAGCCTATAGTGGAGTATTCCTGACTATCCCTTTAAGAGATCTGCTGCAGAGAAGAGAGTGAGAGTGAGAGTGAGAGTGAGGCCTCAGATGTCTACCAGGAGTCCACAAAGAGGTAGAAAAAGCCTGAGAGGAGAGAGGGGGTGAACTGTGAAGGGTGAGACAGAGACGGGAAAGAAAAAGAACGTGTTCCCAAGAGATGAGAGAAGAACAACAACAGAGAGTTTGTTCCAAGTGAAAGAGAGACAACTGAGATGGGCAAGGGAAGTGAGTCTCGGAAGGATAATTAAGCTTAGGCCATAGGAGGGATGTTGTGATAAGCTTAATTATTTGTGTTCGGTTTTGTGTTGTTCAGGGGATGGACCAAAGAGTGCGATGAGTGTAAATGAGATGGGGGCCAAAACCAAGTGGGAGTTTGTGATTAGATGGGAAGCACGACGGTGAGTAGCAGAGTTTGTGTGGCTGTAGTGTAGTTGAGATTTGTATAAATATTTGTTGTGTAGAAAGTGCAGGGTGGGGGGGAGAGAGGGAGACAGAGGGGGGAGAAAAACCGGAACCCATAAGGGGGTTTCCCCCAATGGTAATTTTTGTGTGTATGTGAGATGAGTGTGTATTGTATTTATGTGAAGTTAATATAGTTTGAGTTAGGTCGAGTGTGAGTTTGATTCTCTCAATTTTTTTCCCATCAGTATTCTCAAACTGGGCCCACATTGAATCAGCTAAGAAGGTAACATCTGAAAGAGAGGCTTCCTTCAAATCTGATACTTTTGTAAAGCCAAATCTCCAGAGCGACAAATACTCATAATCTTATTTTCATGTTAGTATGCTACTAATCCTAGGACTGCCTTGAGAATAGTCAACCCATCTCTTTGATGATGAATTTCCGAATGCTAACATATCTAAGCCCTTCTGGTGTTGGTCTTTCTGATAGTCGTAAAGGTTTTCTCCCATCTCTTTGATGATGAATTTCCGAATGCTAACATATCTAAGCCCTTCTGGTGTTGGTCTTTCTGATAGTCGTAAAGGTTTTCTCTTGTTACAGAGGTTTCACCCCTTTAGGTGTCTTTCATGGAATAGAATAAATATAAAATCATCTGGCAAAAAGCATAGTTTATATGGACGAATGACAATTGTAGTAGCAAGCCATAATATAGGCAAAGATATACCTGAAACGCGGTTAAATTGAGTAAAAGTTATTTCAAAGAGATCCACCCGAACATGCGGAGGAATCCGCAAAATAAGATAGTGCATCACCCCTGCAATTACCTGCTCTAGCTCAAGTCAATTGCCAACTCTTGGCAGAAATGGACAAGTCAATCCAAATAAATTCGCTTGCATGTTGATTATATATAGTACGTGTAATATCTAAAACAAAGATAACTGCTTCATAAAAATGAAATGACTGAACATAGACTCCATTCATCCTTTTTCTGGTAAGTGAAAAAAGGATGACTGAAACCCTTGAAAGCAGTGCACAATCGAGGCTTGTTGTAACGCTTTGAATAAAAATTAATGGAGGTCAAACTCATGTGACTGCAACCTTTCGAGTGATGTACTAGTCTTCAATGCAATCAACGTTACTGGGTAAGATTTTTTAATTTCGGAATAAAATGTCTGTACCTTGTCGACAAGCCCACGAATCAACAAACTTGCTTTATTGTCTTTTGGAGTTTGCTACAAAGTCATAAAACTACTCATAAGCTATCAAGACAACCGCAGATTATTGTAACAAATAAAGTGAATGCGAAGATAAAATTAGGCAACTACAGATGCATAATTGCATTCGCTATATCTTTATGGTGTTGATAAGAAAAAACTAGTGATTAGCTAGGATCTGCGTATTATTATAGTATGAGCATTCAAAATACTTTTCAACTCCTCACAATCAAGAATAACCAATTAAGCACATGAGAATTAAAGTAATTTTTTGGCTTTTAACTGAAAGTTTATAATCAGGAGAAGAAGAAGAGAAGTCTATTGAAATTTTGCACTAACTTTGGATTCCAACATTGCATCAATTCCCACATTTTGTTTCTCAGATCATTCCTTAACTTACTAAACAATTTGCATAAATGGGTGATATTGCATTTATACATCTATTAGTTCCTGTTCACTTTCCACTTTGCAAAATTTTGCATCCTGTTCAATACCTCATTGGCTAACTCATGTAGGTATATGAACTAACAGCAGTAACAATTTGTATAGTCAGTCAAACCTTCTCCTCTGGGTGGAATGACTGCTGTTAATGAAAGGAAGAAGGAAATACCTGAAGGTTAACAATGACAATCTTTCCCCCGGACCGGAGACATTTTAAAGGGAGGTTGCAAGCTGGAGTGACCTGCAAACTGCACACCAAAGCTAAAAGCTAAGTCATTCGACAGAAGTTAGAAGAGAGCAAAAAACGACATTTGAAGCAGAAACTAAAGTTGCATATCCTAATGTAAAAGTGCAAAACGATGAGCTAAATATATTTTGTGATAGATAATACAAAATTGCATTTAGAAAAGGTGACAAGGGGCCACCACTTATCAAGTTGATTAGTAATTTCTGAAAGTGTTCTGCTTACAACTTTTTAAAACAGCCTCAATAGAGAAGGGTTTTTTTTTTTTTTTTTTTTCTGGTAAGTGATTTTCTCATTAGAAAGCAACTTTCAAAAAGACGGCAAGGGGATAGCCTTGAACCCCCAATCGATACAAGACTAACTAAGAAAAGGCCACACAAGCCAACAAACAAATCTGTACAAAACAGAAACTAACAAGAAACTATGCACAGGGCTTTACATTCCAGTCCACCTCTATCTTTGCCCTTACAGAAGTATTCTTCACATGCTTCCATGAAAACAAACAGGCACACACATCTTCAATGACTCCTCAAAACCATTTCCTTACACCCATGCCTCCCCTGAAAAATTATAGCTCCCCCCAAATATGATAAATGGTAGCAAAGAAGCCAAATAAGCAGGGAATTCATAGCAGAATTAGGGCTGCAGTTCTGTATAAATCATTCTAACTCCTGGATAAAACCCAGGTTACCTCTTCTCACTCCACATCTGTCCAACAAATGCTGCCATATCCACCCAGAGAAAGGACTTGCAAAAAATAAGTGACAATAGCTTTCTTCTTCCCCCACCACAAAGCACACAAGAAGAATTAGTGATAGCTCCCCATCTTGCGAGTCTATCTTCAGTTGCTAGCCTGCCTAAACAGACCATCCACTGGATCACAGCTCATCTAGGAACACTATGCTTGAACCAAGCAATTAAATTCCAACTACCAGGATTCCTTACTGTTCTTAGAAAAGTTATATTTATCAAGATACTGTCAGAATATCAATTCTAAGTCCAAATCAACTGGTGTTATAATTCCTGGCAAAGCACAAATCGAGCTTCCATCTCTCTCTCGAGGCATAAAGAAGCTATCATTCAAGTCTTTCCATAACCCATCCTCAGACACACTCTATGGTAACAAGAAAAAATGTCCTTACCTAACACCACCCAAGGATGATACAAAATACACAACAATTTTAATAATGGATACCAAATCTATGGGGGTGATATAATGCAGTACAAGATGACACTTACACCTACAACACCAATCCATAGTGAACTTCACCTTTGAAGGGGCCTCGGACGGCACTACTTACAAGGGAAGGCAAAGCCCCCACACCCAAGAAGCTTCAGAGAAAAGGAGGTTACCATAAATCTACAGAAGCCTGTCTATTAGCAACAAATCTGAATGGACCCTATATGATTTTCCCAAAGGCTTGTACCCAATATACTGCCAAAGTCAACCCGACAAGCTAAACATCTTCGTTATGCCCCTCCAAACACTTACCATAAGGCCATCTTAAATGCCATACACACCAGTATGCAGGCTCAAGTTTATAGCCGAAATGGACAATCATTTGAATCCATTGCACAAGGTTGCTTGATGTTTATGTGCACATGCTATCATATTATATTACATATTTGTTTAGGTAATTGATATTCACACCCCCCAAATTGATACCCACGCCCCTTTTTTGTCTTTTAGTGAAATTTTTACACATGAAACTTTCACTAGATGACAAAAAAGGATAACAATTTGGGGGATGTGGAAATCACTCCCCTTTGTTTACGGGGGAAAACATAATGGGCAAAATAAGACTGATTTGCAAGGTTATTTCTACCTTGTTCCCAAACACAACACTACATCAGCCTTTCGACTATGTTGCTCAGCTGCATCCATCTCTTTTGGGGGCAAAGCATCCTACAAGACAAAGGTTCACCACATTCATTGAATCATCAGCATTGAATACTTAACAAGAAGGTTTTCCATGCTTTTGATTGCAATGGGTGCAACCTATGACAAAAACAAGCAAAACAATGCGACCATTATTCCATGATACAAGGCATTCTTAAGTGTCATTGTTAAAACACAACTGAGAATAGGCACATGTAGCTCTCTTCTACAAAACACAATTAAAAGAAGGTGAAATAAGTGTCATAGTTACCTCCCAATCAAGAACCGTATCCTTGAGTTTTGCCCCACAATTCACATCAGAACAGCGCCTGGATGTCTCCTTCAAGCCAATTGTCTCCACCTCAAAATCTCGCAAATATCTTCAAAAATCAAGCAAACAGATTGAAGTCAAGAATTGGAAGATTCTAAATCTTAACACCAGAATATAACATTCCAGATTGCACGGGAGTGTCTTTGGGAGCGCCTAGTAGCGTGTGAAAATATCATAATCTAATGATCAAAAGAAACATATAGTATCCATAGTTGTAATATTGGTGTTGATTGCAAACTTTGTCTTCTGTGATTTTTAAATTACAACAAACATGATGTCACTAGAGGAAGTAGTAATTTCTTTCTGAATTCTCTCTCCAAAAGTACGAAGATTTTCATAATTTGATGGCTGCTAAAGCTTTTTCTTTGGCCTGAGAAGGTTTTCGTCTGCAATATCATATATTTGAGTGATCCCATTCATCACCCCAGTAGGTGATTCCACTTTATACTGCTGAAACGAGGTTCCTGAGCGGAATCATCACCGCAATAGGTCATTCCTGGAACTGAGGAAATTACAAACTCTAAATTCAAAGCTAATCATGAGCAATAGAAAACACACTTACTCTGCTCCACATTTGGGGCAAATCTCCATGAACGAATTCCCATGCAATTCTGCTAGTTTTTCTCTTGGAATTCCGGATCGAAGATGGAGGCTGTCCACATTCTAAAAGATACCAAGATTCAACAATCAGCTAAAAAGCGAAGCAGAGAGACTTAACAATCCACATATGAAAGCCCATTTGATGAACACAAGGTTTACTAGGAAATTGCTAAGATAAAAGGGAACTTGACATCACGGAAGTGCAAAGATCATAAAAATGTACAAAAACTCCTTGCGAAACCCGTCTTTTACTTGCGTAACAAAATTTTTGAAAAGCCCCATTAACACTAAAAACTGTGATCACCCATACAAGTTAAGAAATAAATGTTCTTTCCATCAAGTGTTGGATGTATAGAATACAAGAGATTCATGCGTAAACTGAAGAATAATTAACCTGGCTAATAATGAACTTCAAGATACCAGCCTTCTCAAGTTCAACCAAAGCCACATGCGTAATACTTGGCATTGCACGATCAAAAGGTAAGGATGCTTCTGGCACACCTTTGCCTTCGCGCTGCAAGTCAACATAAACAGATCAAACAAACAACTAGATCGAGAGTCTGACTAAAAAGATGAAACAAGTAAAGGGAGATGGAGAGAAGAACAGGGGCAAGGCTTAGTGGTGTGGACACATTTCCATCTATTTATATAGGTGGGATTGTAAAATGTTCTGCCTAGCTTGGAACAAATACTTGATTTCATAGATTCCTAGCATATTGTGACTGGTGTATGGCTTATTGACTGTATGGAGCCAATAGACCTTTTGGTTTTGCCTTGTTTTGTTTTGTGAGCTAGTGTACCTGGGTTGCATCCCCATTGATGTCATTTTTCATTGCCTATTACATGTAGGGGGGAAATTAGAACATAAGAAATGATGGGTTTCACCTGAAGTGTCCATACTCCTTTGGGACCTCGGAAATCAGGTATCCCACAAGATGTTGATATTCCTGCACCTGTAAATACCACTAGATGCTTACTCTGCATGTACAGGCAAGAATGGTCAAATGATAATTAATCTAGCAGAAATGTTATCCACGCTGTAAAAGACAATGAGAAAAACAAGCTTTTAGAATTCAACCTTACGTATCATCGTCGCAAGCTGTTCAATCTGCCATTGCACGGTTAAACAATGAGAACATAGAACTGAGCCAAAATCTCAAAACGTCTTTCTAAAGAAAGCATTATAGATTTGTAACACATCTAAAAAGGCATACAAGATAGATATTACCAGACATATGAAACTTCTATAATCTTCACTGGTGATAGTAACAAGTTATCAGCATCAGTACCAAATAAGCAAACCGAATATATACTATTAACTAATTTCAGAGTGTGAGAGATGACTCGCGTGATGAACACCAATGATGTTAGACAGAAGTTCCTCAGGTACTCTACACCTACCCCCGAAAATAGGTAATAAACAAATAAGCATGCACAGAGATATACTTAGGTGCTTTGGGATAGTTGTCAAAATAATAAAATATATTCCCATCGTTTAGGTAATTCAACAAAGAAGAACCAAAAGGAACTTCTGAGTCCTTCATAAACTGCGAGATAAATTTCTTGTAGTCTCTGTCACATGGACCCTTCTAAACTAAATGTATCTCTGTGTTGGACAGCATGGGTAAGGTTGCGGATGCGGGACATGTGATGCAGGAAATGTGGTCCAACACCTGGACCCAATTTAGTACCTGGATCCTCTAATTTTATGTTTTTTGAAGAAAAAGAAACTCACATTTCCAGGAAAACAAACATTTGAAACATTTCACATCTATGAAAATTAGAAACTTCATATGTTTCTTTGAGCTCATTTGCTTTCAGGTACATTCCTTCATGTGATACAAAAAATTACCCAATAATATTGAACGATATCTGAATACGATATTAAAAGGAAAAAGAATACTCATAAACTGCTCAGGATGTGTCCCACACTCATGCCTAATTGTTCGAAACATATCTTCAGAGCCTAAGGTTCAAGTTCAGGAAGGTTTTCACGCTTGCATATGCACCTACACCTAATACTCCTACCCAAGTCAGCGTACATGAGTTATACTCAATAAATAAAAGCAAGCAATTTCCTGTCATGGACATATGTTCAAATTGCGTGTGCTCATTAGTGAGATGCTCTGGATCGTGAATGAAAGAAGCATGGTAATAAGCACATAAATTAATTTGGGTCTCTAGGTTTGCCCTCTCTGATGCCTTTCGGCTTTAATTTGGGGGCATGGTTCTGCAGCAAAACGTCCTTGTAGCTCCTCGGTTCTTGGAGGTTTAGGGGGCCACTGTTTCAGTGGTATTCTGAGAGCAGCCACTTTGTGCATATTGCCAAAGGTTAGGTCTGTCTCCAATCATCCCCGCCCATACCCCCAATAATTGGGGACTAGATGGGTTCTGTTATTGTAGTTGTTGTTGGACATATGTTCAAATTACCATTACAGCTATAACAAATAAAGGCCAGTAAGAGGGGGGAATATTTTCCCAAAAGCCTGATATGCAACATATCAACTTCATTCATGCCGAGTCTCCGAATATGAAAACATCAAAAATCAAAGTCGATCAAATCTCTAGAGTCTCCATTCTCAGTGTTCATAATTAGCAGATTATCACGGAGTAACCTAGAAACTTGAAGACATTCACTCTGCAATACTTTAGTGGAAATTGGAACAGATTTTCTACAAATTTGGTAAAGGAAATAAATCATTACTTAGAAAACTATCCCTCCTATATTCACAAAAACCCCTAAAATAAAATTCTGCTCCTCCATCGGGATTACTATCATGATACACGGATGAACCCGACAACAACTTCAATAACACATGAAAAACCTCTAAAAAATACCACGTTCAAAATCAAAGGGTCCAAAAACTTTTAATATCAGAACAACAAATATTCTAGTGATTCACAAGTAGTGTAACACTTTAGGACAGTGAGCACCTAAAAACCCTAAAGGACGGAAAAAATTTAGTCATTAACCACCTAATCAGAGCAGTTTTAGCCCCCCAAAAATGCACTTCAACATGACAAGAAAATCAGCATATATTTTTGGTAATCTCTATTGGGTCTTACATTTATGCAAAAAGCATATGAATGGCGTATGTGGAAGCTAATAAGAGCAGTGAACCGCTTTCAACAATGGAAAAAAACAAAAAACGGTAAAACCAACCATTAATAAAGAGTAAGAGAGAAACAAAACCCACTTTTTGCTGCAAAACGTTGGCTGGGTCAAAAAACTCGGACATTCCAACAGTGCCCACATCCTCTCTGTAAGAGAGCTTCTCCGCATAACCCAGAGACATGTGTATGTTGGATTCTCTTAAATCCCAATTGTCAGCCCTCACTGGGAATTTTTCACAGGGAGAGGAGGAGAGAGAAACTCATTTGGGTTTAAGGAGACACTACACAAACAAAGCAGCTTTTTCATTGAATTGGTTGTGCTTTCTTTGTTTTTCTCCAATAAAGAAGTGTTTCGGAGCAAGGGTGCGAGTTTTCGACGCAACGAGGGCAGCGTCGGCTATTTCTGACATGGAAAACAATTATAATACGAAAAACTAAATAAATTGTGTTAGGATTTAGAGAATTCTGACCCAAAAACGAGATTACACGACACGAGGCCCACTCCTATTTGAGAGTCTTATTTTGTTTTACTTTTTGTATTTTACTTTTTATATTTTTTACTTTAATTATGGCGAAAATGTATTATGAATATGTAGAGTGTTTGAGAGATATACACAAAATGTATTTTGAAACATGAATAGTGTTTGAAAGATATGTTCATAATACATTGTGATTCTTTTTTGTTAAAAAAAATGAGAAAAGTGAGAAAAAAAAATGTGAAGTCAAAAAACTTATTTCTCCCTACTTCTGGCTTTTGTTATTTAAGCTTATTTCTCCCCGAGATGTGGCTTACATCACAACTGGTTGTACCATTTGCCTGTCAAGGGGGAGGTCTGGGATACGAGTCTATGGAGAGACATCGAACTCTCTTTGGTTATTTAACCCACTAACACATGAAAATGTATTATAGGAGAACTCTTTTTTGTGAGTCTCCAACCCCCTAAAACATGAAAATGGAAAAATCAAAATGAAAAAATAAGGTATTCAAACATGGAGAAATGGATAGAAATTGTAGTATTAATCACCAACTATTGCAGAAAAATTACAGAGAAATGAAAAAAAAATGTAGGAAATAAAAAATCGCAACCTTGCATGCGCCATTGGAAGCCTCCGGTCGTTGTCTTTGTGCCCGCCGGAGCTATTGGAAGCCGCCGCCCATTGTCGATGATGGAGATCCAAACCGGGAAACCCCCGATCTGGCCCCCCCACGGTCTAAAAAATGAGGCTCGGTCATCCACACCAACCAAAGAGGAACGGATCCGACATGCAGGGTTCTCCGATCGCCCAAAGAGGCTATTATAGGAGGAAGGTGGTGGAAGGGGTATGGTGGGGGAAGGGAAGGAGCGGCGGCCAGGGAGGCTTCTCCCTCACTCCTCACTTTCTCTCTCTAAACCCTCTCGCCTCTTCAATAGTACTCCATAAATTTTTCATTTTGATTTGGTGCCAATTCATCTTTCCTATTTTATTTCGATTCACATTAAACTTTATGAATTAGCCAAATCGTTTCGAAGAAAAGGTTTGAAAAAGTAAAATTAAAATCAACAGTAAAACGCATTCATTCAAAACGAAAAAATATCAAAATGGTCTTTTTTATCTTGACGGCCATTTTGAATTAACTTTTTTCAAAAACTCAAATCTCGTAGAAGAGGGAGTATGTGTGTGTGTGTTTTCGGGTGTGAATTTTTCACCCAAAACACTAGGTACAACTTAACCAATGTAAGACATACAATAAAATGATCAACTTAATTGAAACAAAACTTCTATGTATAGGAATTTATCATAGTTTCGAGTGAGGGGTGTTTGGCAACCTTTTTTTTGGCTTTTCATTCCCCCTTTCTGAGTTTTTATTGAAGGAAAATGATTCATGTAGCCGATCCCAATTGATTTGTGACATAAGGCTCGGTTTGGTTTGGTTTGGTTTGGATTTATGATTTCGTACATTAGAGTGTGTAAGAGGATAAAAGCCTTGACACGTTGTGTGACACTTTGAAAAATGTGCCACGCAAACAAATGCTCAATCGCGGGCCTTAGAATGTTCTCAACCGCGAGACACAAAAAAGGGATTATACCGCGGGACCAAGGATGTGGTCAACCATAGGACCAAAGAAGGGATCAACCGCGGTACCTAGAAGCTATTATAATCGCGTCTTATGGCCGAGAGTGCCACGACCTGCCTAAGCCAAGTGCGTAAGCCAAGATCCCATTAGCCCGCTAGACCACCACAACCATGTGAAGCAAGGGATGACAGAACTGCATGAGAATGGTGGCCCAAGCACGCATGAACCAAACATGGGCTGATCACCCGAGTAAGCCGACCAACTTCAGAACTGCATGGGTAATGCAAATGCCTAAGCCGCATGACTAAGCTCGTCTTGACCCTCCACTTTTAGTGTAAAGACAAAAAAAATTGCACTTTTTTCTCGAAGAAAAGGGCTGGAACACAACATTGTCCTACACATAGAAACCATCTGAATACATCATTGGACTTAGAAAAATTCAAGAACCAATCACCGACATTTTTTATGCACAAATTGATACTTTCCGAAAGAAGTCATTTTTATTTACCCAGTTTTTTAGCGACAGACGAGGTGCGGCGATCGAGAGGTGACCCGATCGTGTCATAATCGGTATCTCTCGAGTTTGGGCAAAGAACACTAAAAAAGGGACCAATGGTGATTCTCTGGAGATTTGAGGCATGTCGTAGAGAGACGTTGGCCCTCCAAAGATGATTTGACCCAGACAATGTGTTCCACCTCGGCCAACTCGACAGGGCCGGAGGGGAGGCCATTTATGGCTTTTTTGGATGGAGGATGAAAGGGGTATTATTGTTGGGCCCGGATGGCTAATCCTGGGCCCACTCCTCATCCTTGGTTTGGATACATTTGGAAGAGGGAGGATGAGTTATCCCCCCGTGTTTAATCCCCCTCCCCCACCCCCTTTACACCCTTACTATTTAGTCCCTAGAGGCAGCTAGTATTGCAAGATGATTTGAAGAGTCGTGAGCGTGACATATGTCCTTTGAATTTTTAGTACTTTTTATTTTATGAACTCCGAAAAAATTATAATGATTTCAGTTTCCTAAAAGAGTTGATTTTGATAGGAATTATATGTTGTTAATCATTTCCTCTTCTATCCCAAATACCATGTAAAAAAGGAAATTGTACTTTTGCAATACCAAATGTGCATACAAGTTTAAGACTTTGGCGAATCGTCTCAAGCCTGTTCTCCCATCCTGTATCTCATCGTCCCAAAATGCCTTTGTCCCGGGTAGACTGATTTCTGACAGTTCTCTACTGGCCTGGGAATTCTCCAATTTAATTGCTCATTCTAAATCAGACAACAAGTTTAAGGCAGCTTTAAAGTTGGATATGAACAAGGCATTTGACAGGGTTAATTGGGAATTTCTAATATCTATCTTGCAGTGGTTGGGCTTTTAAGAGAAATGGGTTAATTTGCTTCGCCAATGTTTTTACATTGTTTCCTTCTCCTTTCTGATTAATGGAGTTCCAACTCAGAAATTCCAACCCCAGCGAGGTTTACGTCAAGAGGACCCATTATCGCCTTATTTATTTATCATTTACCTTGAAGCGCTTTCGTGTGTTCTTAATCACCTGGATGCTTCAGGCAAATGCAAAGGTCTCAAATTGTCTAGGACTGGGGCATCCCTCTCTCATTTATTCTTTGCCGATGACTGTCTCATTTTTTTCAAACCAACTATTGACAGTTGTGGTCATCTCAAGAGGACTCTGGAGAGTTTCAGTCACTTCTCTGGTCAGATTATTAATCGTCAAAAGTCTCATGTCACTTTCAGCCCCAATACTCCTGCGACTTTCTCCAGATGGTTTCAAAAAAATTTCTAGGTTCCTATTAGCTTTGAGCTGGTCCCTTATCTAGGGCTTCCTTTCGAAATCACTGCAAATAAGTGGGATTGCTTTAAATTTATTGTTGACCGGGCAGAAAAAGCTCTTGCAGGGTGCAGATCTGACATCTCTCAAGCTGGGAAGTTAACTTTGATTAAATCTATTTTGGCAGGCAGCCTTTTTATTTTTGCTCTTCTTATAAACTCCCAATTTCTATCTGTGATAAGCTGAATGCCATCTCAGCAAACTATTTGCGGAAGATTAGGGATAGTAAGCCTATCCATTGGTTATCCTAGAAGAACATCTCAGCTTATACGGGTGAAGGTGGTTTAGGTATTCGAGATATCAAACTTTTCAATCAAGCCCTTTTTGCTAATTAGTGATGGCATCTTCTTAATAACCCGAATCTTCTAATTTCCCGTATCCTTCTACCAAAGTATTGCTCAAAGGAGAATCAAATCAATGTAAAAGTCCATCCTGGATCATCTTGGGCGCGGAAAAAGTATTTTGTTTGGCCGAGATCTCATTGCTAGACATATTGCTTGGAGAGTTGGAGATGGGGCTTCCATCCGGCTTTTCTTTGATAAGTGGATTCATGAGCTGGATAAACCTCTTAGTCATTTCATCCCTTATAGTGGGCCTGTTTCTCACATGGTCTTCTTTCTTCTGACTGATGGAATCAATGGGAAGGTTTGGAATGTGGATAGAGTTGTGGACATTATTCCACATTTTCTGGTCCCGAGAGTTTTAGCATTCCCTCTCCCTAATGCAAATTGCCCGGATCAACTCATTTGGCCGTTCACTAATTTGGGAAAGTATAGCGCCAAATCAAGATACAGATCTCTGTATGATATGCAACGGGCTAAACCAACCATCTTCTGTCTCTTCTGTTTGGTTCTATAAAGAATTTAACATCCGGAATTTGGTATGGAATCTTGAACTACCTTAGAGCATCAAGGTTTTCATATGCAAATGCTTGAAAAGAATCTTACCGGTTTGAAAAAAATGTAGCGTCTCACATCCGTAGTGTCGCTACGTCTTGTCCTCTCGGTGGAGAGTCGGAGGAATCTATTGAGCATCTATTCTGTCTCTATCCGCAATCTATCTCAGTTTGGGATGCTAGTGATTTTTTAAGTTCTTCTTTGGGTGTTTCACATGATGTATGTTCTCCAACTGGCTCCTCGATTGGATCATTCAGCTCCACAGAGATAAAAGGCGATTCTCTCATTTTGTTTCTATCCTTTGGGCTATCTGGAAGAATAGAAATGGTTTGGTATTCTCGGGTTCACCATTCAACGTGGACTCTACTACTGGCATGGCTAGGATTCTGCTCAGTGGTTTCTGCGTTCTTCTAATTGGCCCTCCAATTCCAAATCAAAATCTGCTCATACTGCATCTGCCACTAGTTACAAGAATCCATCTTTTGTTATTAAGCAATACCCTAATTTTGTCTCTGCTCTCCGCGCATGTTTCCTCCATGTGGATGGGGCTTGGAAAGAGAGGAATACATGGAGTGGCCTTGGTTTTATGGCTAGTCATCTGGATGGGTCCTTAATTGCTCAACAATCCCAGTCTACGTATAGTGCTTCACCGATTCAAACGGAAATTCAAGCAATATTTGAAGCTATTAAATGGGCTTTAAAACATAATTACAATGTGGTTTATGCTTTTTCTGATTGCTTTAATGCCATAATGCAGATAGCAGGGAGGGTTGAGTGTCATCATCATGACACATTTTTGTTACGCAACCTAAATGAAGAAGTTTCGAAGCTATCTTTTTGTAGGATTTCAAAGGTTGCACGCCAAGAAGTACAGCGGGCTCACTTGCTTGCTAAGGATGCTCTGGCGGCTTTTGCTCCTCACCCGGACACCGGTGATGGATTAGCTAATCAACCCTCTTTGTAGTTCTATTTTAGTATTTCATGTTGTGTACTATTATGTTGTTTCGTTGTACTGGATCTTTAGATTTGGTGTACTGTTTTGATGGTTTAAGTAATCTTCTTTCTACTTCTCATAAAAAAATGTGCATACCAAAACAAGAATTAATTACAATTTTTTTTAAGGAATGATTTGTTATACTTTTGCAAGGAAAATAAAAAAGAATTATATTTTTGCTTCCAGTTCAACATACCAAAACAAGAAGGAAAAATAATTTTTTTTTAAGGAATGATTTGTATGAATCAAGTAAACTGATGATCTAGCTAATAGAACGCCTTTTTTTTAAAGGAAATGATCTGTCTCACATTCTTTTTCATTTCAAACTCCATAACGTACGCGCACCGACTTGTTTGCTGTGTAGAAAGATAGCTCGTGTTTCTTGTGCAATGACTTGCGTGCCATTTCTCTCTCTCGATTAGTTAGTATGAATCTTGAACTCATATTTGTACAATTTTAGTTTTTTTAACAAAACCCGTATCTCATTGATACACATGATTGTATATCGTCATTTTTCTTTTCTTCACTGCTTTGAATATTTTTTTAAGAGATATCTAAATTAGTTAAATTTCTCCTGGAAACACTGTCGGGTGTGGTTCATGATTGTGATTCATTATGTAAATATTATTAACATCACAGGATGAACCGTGAGAACAAATATCCGAATGTGAAACAACGGTCTGATCTGTCTCACATTCTTTTTCATTTCAAACTCTATAACGTATGCGCACCGACTTGTTGGTTGTGTAGAAAGATAGCTCGCGTTTCTTGCGCAATGACTTGCGTGCCATTCTTCTCTCTCGATTAGTTAGTATGAATGTTGAACTCATATTTGTACAGTTTTAGTGTTTTTATTTTATTTTAACAAAACTCGTATCTCATTGATACACATGATTGTATATCGTCACTTTTCTTTTCTTCACTGCTTTGATTATTTTTTTAAGAGGTTAACTTTTTCTTGAAACTAAAATCATTATAATTTTTTTGGAGTTCATAAGATAAAAAGTAGTAAAAATTCAAGGGACACATGTTGCGCTCACGGCTCTTCAAGTCATCCTACAATACCAATATAGATGCGGTGAAAGTGGCCAAATAATGAGGGAGAGCTTATCCTCCCCCCTGACAAATTCCTCTGTCGGCCCCACCAATTCCCCTCCCCCACCCCACCTAAATGACCCCTGACAACTGGGCCCCACACCCCACCGTTTGACTTTTTTTTTTTTTTTTTGGTCACCCAGAATAACATTATATGTCATGTATGTTTTGACTCACATGTACAGAAGATTCTGTAACCCCATGGTCCCTGAAATAAATAAATAGTACTCTATATGCCTACAAACACCCAAGGGGGTTTCTGAAACTACACACCTTCTTTCCTCTCTCAAAGTTTGAAAGTTAGTAGCTCAAATGGCCATGTTCCCCATATTTTCCAACGAGCTATTTTGTTCCTTAAATTTCATTTTTATTTAATTTCTTAAATTTGTATCTTATTTATTTAATGCATTTCTTTATTTATTTAATTACTTATTTAATTTTAATTTCGTTAACGCTTAAGTAAATTATTATTTTTACATCTAAATTTGACTTTATAGTTAAAATTTTTATACTACTTTAATTAGTTAGTTAATTTGTCTTAACAGTGAATAAAAAATTAATAAATAAACTTTGCTCCCAGCGCGCTTGGTGTTGTACTATTTTTTTTTTGTCAAAAGGGAGAAGTGTTATTAGTCTGAAAGGTAGAAGCTTACATATAAGAAAGTTGGGAAAAAAACTGAAAGGCAAAATGGAAGTCCACAGACCGGACCAACCATCAGAGAATTCTAATCAATAATAATAAATCTCCTCCAAATTCTAATCAATATTGCCTCCAAATTGCGGTCCCCGCTATATACCCATTACGTCGAACCAAAAATCCAGACATGTTTTATAACGAACAACCCATCCTTTAGCTTCGTCTGATGCATATTGCCACCACCATGTTGGGATGGGTGGTACTGGATAATGAGGGTCTAAGAAAACTTGCACAATGTGATCGCTAATACGGGCAATAGCTATTTCCCGACGCTCTCGGACTGGAACTGGAGGGGATCTCAATGGCAAGTGGGTAAAACAACCCACAACATTCTCGTCAATTGTATGAAGTACGAGATTGTACCTTGATGCAATGACGACTCCCAAAGTCATGCACTCCATCCAATGTTGCTCTGGTGCCGGAGAGCTGAAATAATGCAGTAACGCTAGTAGCTGGTCTGCGCCATTGTCAAATGGATAAATCGCATTGTATAGATCTTTATTTTGGTGGATCTCATCCGTAAGCTCTATTCGTACTCGAGCCCAACCATCTTCAGTATACCCGAGGTACGCGGCTATTGCCTTGAATCCACAATGACCATCAGCTTGGACATCAACAGTGTAGGAAATATAACGCTGAAATTCCTTAGGTAATCGCTGAATGTAGCGATCAAGGATGGGTGGAGCTGGAGATTGAGTATGGGTCGGTTGAGTGTTGCGAACACCAGACCCCCTCCCATGTCTCCCTCTCCCTCACGATGTGGCAAATTCTGAAGTGGATCCTTCAACAGAATAAGGTATGCGACGTCTGCTGTGCTCATCTCTACTTGCAGGTCGACCTTTATGTTCTGTGTTGTACGCTAGGGCTCAAACAGTGCCATGAAACCCGTGTGCGTGCATGGACAACCTACTCCAATGAGGGTGGATACTGGATAACGGAATTGCAACTCCAATGGAACGAAAATATGCAAGATCGTGCACGCATGGCAATCCGTATGTTATTTTGATAGGACAGTTGCAATAGCCGGTTAGGAGGGGGGATGCTTCTTCAGCGCATTTTAGCTGTTCATCGATGAACTCCATTGCCTCTAATGAAATGCGACACCTTATTTGATCATAAATGTCATCACATAATTGTTTGTGGCGTGGAATGTTTGATCGATTTCTAGAACGACTTCTGAATAGACCTGAGCTGAAGGTCCAACATCTTTTCTATTTTATCAAAAGATGTTTGTAGGTTCGACATAGTATCCCCCAAATACATCTTCAGCCTCGCATGTGCAGACTCCACCCTATAATAGAATAATGCACTGTGTTTAAATAGGAAAGGTTAAAAAAGTATTCCTTAGTGTAGTACAATAATGCACCGAATTTAATTAGTAAAGTTAAAAAGTGTCTATACCTTTGACTTGTATGGCTTCCAAGGTGTATACATGTATCTGTCCAGACTGAAATAAATCGCTCACTGTACGGACTTAACCATGTATTCCACAGGTAATTTAGGACACACGGAAATTGTATATACTCATATACTCCTCGCACATGGCCTATCACTTCTGTTGGTAAGATGACGGTGTCGATGACCTAATCAGTGAGTGCCACGAATGGAAAAAGTCTTTAAACGCCGAACCAAGCACATGGGTACAATTCTTCACCACGCAATGGTTTATGTGCCAAATACAAAGGAAGTGACGTGCCATGGGAAAACATGCTTCAATGGCGTTAAGAAGTGTCAAATCCCGATCTGAAACAAACAACAATGGCAATGGTGCCCCCTTTCCAACCATCCACTTCTTTAAGGTATCCAAGGCACATATCAGTCGCTATACCTTCTCATTACTAAGATATGCGAACATAAGCGAGTAAGTTAGCATTGTGGATGTGATACCCACAACCTCCACTAGTGGCATCCGATACTCATTGGTCTTGTACGTGGCATCAATGATCAACACGGACGAAAAGTTGACATATAGCTCTAGGCTTCTAGGATTAATCCAAACAATATCTGTGATTTCGTTGGTGTCTGGGTTTGTAATATAATCATGGAGGTATCCTTTCTTAATTAATTGGTCTGAGACATACTGAGTAGAAGTTAGACTCCCCCTATTTGGCTTCCTTGTTTTTGGAAATGGCGTTGTAAATGCTCTTAATTCCCGTAGTGTTTGACGGGTCTTTTTGCTTCAAAATACTAAGAATTTCACGGGGCGCGGTGCTATTGGCCATGTCGACCACAAATTGTTTCTCTATTGGTTTTTGCCTTGAGGGTACTCGTGGCCCTCAAAATTAATGTTGCGCAGGTTCATGGTTATGGAAACCACAGGAAACCTTTAAACCCCACTTGACACCGTCTGGAGGTATTGGTTTACCTCGCAGCTCAAATGGGCAATCGCATTTTTTAGTACCAGTATTCATAGACAAGGGTTGCCCTTCAGCCAGATACCATGGCAGTTTATACTTTCCCCCTCTCTCACAACCAAGAATGCACTTCGGCAGCTTGCCGCCTTTTAAATTAGCAGAATTTTTAATAATCACCACAGTACCATTTTCCATACCAACTTTTTTCGCCCAATCTATCATTTCTCCTCTACGAATATGTATAAGTAAAACATTATTATCCAATCTTAAAGATTACCGAATTTAACAAAACAATGTACAACATGTATAATGTTTCTGGAAGATGTGTGAAACTTATGTATGAAACCTACATTATTTTATTACCTTCTTTCTTGGATAATGTTTCTGGAAGACGTGTCCTTAAAGTATGTATTAAAAAAAATTGAATTTCTAGTAATGGATGTCAAATAGTGACAAAACTTGTTTAGAATGAATCGGCGGGCTACCAAACACTTTCACAGTTTCAAAACTTGTTTTGACTATTTAAAGTATGAAAATAGTAACACAAAAAAATTCAATTGCTGATTGAAAGAAGGTAATAACTAACCTGCTCAGTGGTAAACTCGGGTGTATAATCGCGACCGTTGTAGGAAATGCTCTCCCCACAGGGAACGTCATTCTATACTGACCAACTATCTGAAACTGAAAAGTTGTAGCCATCCATAATGTTATTCAATGAATTACAAAAATAGTGGGAGATATTGTTCTATGATTGTATGAAGTAGTGCGGAGAGGGAGAATTACGAAAATAAGGTGAGAGAACACTACTTGAATTTATACACCAAAATTTCATGAGATTTCAGGAAATGGCACACATTCAAATTCTACAAGAAATGACACACATTCAAATGGCACACATTCAAAGTTGCTACCGTTATCAGATTCTACAAGAAATGGCACACATTCAAATGCCTTTTGGATATGGGAAATGCTAACGGGTGCAATGTTGCGCCCATTAAGGGTACAAAAAAGTACACTTGTGGGTCTCACTTGTACTTTAAAGTATACTTTTAAGTGTACTTCAAAGTACATGTGTACTTTAAAAGTGTACTTTATAGTACAAGTGGGAAGGTGCGCCTGTTAAGGGTACAAAAAAGTACACTTATTGGGTCCCACTTGTACTTTAAAAGTGTACTTTATAGTACAAGTGAGACCCAATAAGTGTACTTTTAGTGCGCCCGTTAGCAAGACCCTTTGGATATGGCACACAATCAGGAAATGCCTAAATACAAAATGACAAAATAAAAAGGGAATCAAGAGATTTCAGGAAATGGCACACATTCAAATGCCTTTTGGATATGGCACACAATCAGGAAAGTACCTAAATACAAAATGACAAAAAAAAAGGGGGAATCAATAGTCAAACGGTGGGGTGTGGGGCCCGGTTATCAGGGTTCATTTAGGTGGGGTGGGGTCCGGTTGTCAGGGGTGGGGGGAGGGGCTAAACGGGTATTAGGGTGATGGGGCCGGGAGGGGAAATTTGGGGGGGGGGGGAGATCAATTTTCCATGTGGGTCTTGACTTTGGGGTGGGTTAGTACATGTGTCACTGCATGACCGAATGAAAGAGACAGACAGACAGACCACACGTGTCTTTTTCTGGGCTACACGCGTCAGAAAATGTCCGGCTTTCTTTTTGTATTTTTTTTATCATTAAGGGTATTTTTGTCTAGTACTGTCCTTAAGCCCTCAAAAAATTCCCATCAATGTATTGGAGACCTTAAAATAAGTTAGGCTGGACAAAAACCCATTAAATGCCCCAAACTTGGCCTTTTGGACAATTGTCCGAAAAAAAATACCTTACGAGGTTAAACCTTCAAGAGTGCTTTTTAGGTGGGTGGTGTCCTAGTTGAGATGGGGTTTTTTTAGGCTGTTTTTCGGTTTGAAGTGGTGCGTTTTTTCGGTTGGCCTCTTGCCATCTTTGTTCTTTGGGTTCTTGGTTGGTCTTGAGTCCTTTTAAACTTTGTATTTTGTTTTTTGAGATTAATAAAATTCTCTCTTTGTCAAAAAAAACAAAAAGTTCTTTTCCAATCAAATTGATTTGATATTGACACAAGAAGAAATCAAACATTATGAAAACCATTGTGTAGTTCAGCAGTGCTAGGTACCTCGAAAAACTACTCCGAAAGTGACATTAGTGGTTCAGATTCACGTGGACATATATTTGAACCATTGATTTCACTCTCGGTGTAGTTTTCAGGATAATTTTTCAGGATACTTAGCATTTTTCTTGTGTGGTTACAAATAATCTTACTTCACAATTTAAATCCTCACAATTGCTGTGTAGTAAGTTGATTCCAAGTTTATTGGCTGCACATGAGTTGATATCTATCAATTTTGGCGACTTCTGCAAATTATTCTCATCAGTCATCCTCCTTATAAGTCCGACAACTGCTTAATTTCCACAAATTGGAAGCATAAGTACTAGGTTAAGTTGGGGAAGACAAAGTGACAGGGACACGAGCCCAACATCAAGTCTACCCCTCTGTGCATGACAAGTTGATCTTGAAAATTGATCAGAAATTTTGGAAGCCTTAATGTGTGGTAGAAATATTTCGTTGTACGAATTAAATTTATCTCATGTTCGAGATTTAGATTTACAAAAACTGTTAGAAAAATAGTTATAATGAACGTGAACAATGTTACCAGTAGGAGGTGGTGGATTGTGGCACGACCAGGTCGCTTTTTTGGGCCGATTTGTGCCGCGTGTTTATGGATGAACTCCGTAGTAATAGTCGAAAACGTATGCACGCCGTCCCAAGGATATATACAATAACCTCAACCACCATGTTGTGTACCCTTACAAGTTAAACACTATTTGAGGGGTGAGAAGCTTTCAAACAATACTTTCTTAACCACAAAATAATATTCGAAAAGAACTGAAGGAACACTAAAACCAAAACTAACCAAATCCCATTAAAGGAATTGAATAAGAACCCTATCAAATTCATGATATAACTACCAAAATACGATGAAAATTGGGTAAATCACCTAGACACCCCCTGTACTATACCTTTTTTACCCAAACACCCCCGGAACTAAATAAACCTACGACGACACCCCCCTCAACTATCGAAAAGGTTTAAAAGCCCTAACTCTGTTAAAAAAGGCTACGGAAAGATATTTATACCCCTCATATATCACTTCCTCCTACACTTGGTCGATACATTTGTACGTATAACACTTATTCACGATCGATCTCCCTTCTCTCTACTGATACACTTCGATCTCGTTCTCTCTCTACACTCACACCCCACAAAATTGATCTCTCTTCTCTCCCCACCTCCATTCTCAATCGATTACTGGTGCTAGGGTTTCTACTGGTGATGTAGCACAACCTCCATTTTCTCTCCAACTTGGGTTGAAAACGTACAAGCTAGGGTTTGTGGAGCACGATTACTACTTATGGACCAATCGACCAACTCAGAAAAATCGAACCCTGAAGTAAGTATATGATTAAATCATCATACTGGTGTTTAATTTTTTTTCAAATTACAGACCCAAAATTAGGGCTTTTGGTACGACTAAAATCGATGGGGTCGGCCAGAGTTTGGTCGTCCGGCGATGGAGGTGGTGGTCGCGATGGGAGGGCAGGACGACTTTGGAGGAAGAGGGTGAGGAGATCAAATGTCAGTTTATGGAAGGGCAATATAGGAAAGAAAATTTACATTTTGTAACGGAAGTGGACAGAATGCTAACAGAAGGGGTGTCAGAGATAACGTCAAATAATTGAGGGGGTGTCATCGTAGGTTAATTTAATTTAGGGGTTGTCTCGGTAAAAGAGGTATAGTTCAGAGGGTGTCTAGGTGATTTACCCATGAAATTTTAATGCTTTCAACCTTCTATGCAGCAACTGCCACTCCTAGCTCGTAGTAAGAAACCCTTTGGTGCCGATGGCCGCATGTTACAGAAAACTATTGACAATGTATAGATGATGTGTTCGAATCTCAACCCTTACCTGATAATTAAATATTTGGACGTGTACAACCCACTCATGAGAAAAGCCTGACTACACATGAGGGAGCGTGTTAAAGATATAAAATATAAATAATAAAGTTGCACATCCCTATAACAGTTTAAGCTTTTAGATGATTTGATGGTTAACAATCTAGTTAGTGAATTGAAAGTTGGGTTATTTACCCAGAGACCCCCTATATTAAACCTCTTTTTCATGGACGCACCCTAAACTAATTTTGCCTACAACTAAACCCCCTCATCTATTTAAACATTTCCCGTAAACCTCTTTTGTTAGTATTCTGTCCAGAATCGTTAGTTATTTAATGATAGTTGTGTCAAATTTAGCATTTTGTTCCAATATTGCCCTCTCCCTCCCTGTGTGTGTGTGTGTGTGTGTGTGTTATTCTTTCTCCAACACAAAGCTCTTCTCTCACCGGAATATCCCCTCCCTCTTTCCTTCCCTTGTGAAATTTGGAACTGCAACAGACACAAATGTGTTACTCCCTCCGTCCCTTTTTAAATGTGTACAATGGGAATACGTGTATTTTCAAACCCCTAAAAAATGTATTTTTCTATACAATTTTATGTCTTTCTTTATACCAAATTAAAATGCTCAAAGAGTACTTTAATTTGGTGCAAAAAAATTTCAAAAATTTTGAGTAGAAATACATTTTTTTACGTCCTAAAAAATACACGTTTCCCAAAGCACACATTTAAAAAGGGAC
>JAXBDA010000189.1:0-107906 GCA_036023075.1 Gaultheria prostrata | reverse complement strand
GAGGAGAGAGAGAGTTCACTAACAATGGTGAAGAAGAGATACAAAGAGCCGGCTATGTTCCGTAACTCTAGAGAGGCCAAGAAAATCAGAAGTTGCTCACAGGATACGGAACCCTAAAGGTTCCGTCACTATATATACCAAGTTACAGAAAACCCTAATCCGAGTAGGAAACCAACAGGAGATAGTCTCACGGTGGCGCTACACCATAAATGGTGTAGCGCTCGAGATGTTGTTAAGAGTGCTCGGTAGCGCTACACCTAAATGGTGTAGCGCTCGGGATCTTTCTGTTCAAAACCTGCCTTAGCCAAATTCAAGGCATTCTCTACAATGGAATTGAAAACCTTGTTTAGCATTCCAAAAAGAGACAGGATAGTAAAATCGAAGAAATAAATTTGTTGAGAAAGACGGAGTGAGTGTTAAACAACATATTTACAAATTTATATTTCACTAACAACATCCATAAGCAACCCATTGCTGGATGGCCTCTGTGGGGCTACAACTTCTTATCTCAGCCTTCCTTGAACAACCTGTTTGCTGATGAACTTCCTCCACCCGAGTTCCTCACCTGCACACTTAGGCACCCGCGTTAGCACCGAACTGGACTGTGAAGTCCAAGACGGTACTCCGACGGTCTAGTAAGTATGTGAGGAAGAAGGCAAGTACTCGGATCTAGGGTTGAGAGTGTGAGATGTGTGTACCTGCTGTACTTTACCTTTTATAGAGTGAGGATGACTTGAGCTCCAAGCTCTCTCGCGCCTAACACGCATGATAACCGCTCTGCCGACGTCACTCCTGACGAGGGCGAGCAAGGCGGTTACGGGCACATGCAACCACTGATCGACAAACACCTGTCAGATACCGTTCGGCTGATTTCGGCATTACAAGACCTTTCGGCATCAGACTCAATGGCATGAACCCTTGCTCATGGCCTTTTGCGCCGAGCAATATGATAGCCAACCCGGGCACCCGACCGAACCGTCATATCGTTCGTGTGCTGCATGAACTACCATGTGGCTACGGCAATTGCGCCCTTTGGGACCCATCGGCGTGCCGAGCCACAGTTTACCCTAATGGGAATATGCCTTCCAGCCTTGCCGACTGGTCCCTCCGGCATCACATCTCGGCGTATAGCCTTGGAGGTTTCCAGACTTACGGTTGGCTTGTCTAGAGAGAACGTAGCTGACGCTTCTGCAGCAGGCCCAATTGTTCGGCCCTTACAGCCTCCGATGACAAATTCCATTAATTTGCACTATCAACTCAGTGATCATGTGACAATAACTTATTTATGTAGTCCATCTAATAAGCTCTCATTTCAAGAGCTAATTGTGGCATATCCTTGTTTCTTCTTGTATTCAGGGAAAGGTACCCCTGCTATCAATAGAAGGATTACACCAGCTGCACATTTTCATCTTTGTATTGGCAGTTGTACATATGATCTTTTGCGCTACCACCATGGTTCTTGGAGGGGCAAGGGTAATGTATTTGTTGCTCTTACAGTCTCACTTCATACCCTTGTACAGATATACTGGTCTATACCATTTCTCTTAGTACATAATATGTACTTGTACATGATTTTCCTTGGTTTTCTTCGGATGGAATTTACCAATTCTTGTCTTCGAGTCCCTTTAATGATGATACTGATAAAGAGACGATAAATACACAAGTACAAGCATGCTTTTTGAGGCCCCAATGTGGCATATACAAGGGCAGTTGCAGTAGTGTTCTTTCTCTTTTGTAAATCGTTTCAATGTAATATTTAAATGTTGCTGCAATGAAGTTCTGGTTGAACACCTAGTTTTACATTAACCTAACGACGTATCCATTCATAACTCTCACAGATAAGACAATGGAAGCACTGGGAGGATTCCATCAGGAATGAGATATCCAAAACACGTAGTGGTGAACCTGAGTTTCAAAGTTTCAGTTTTTTAATCTCAAGGGAAAATGGGGGTTGTAGTTGAAGTACTTTTGGTTTCTTTGACCTAACTATATGAACTTCATCTTTTGTAGATCACACTTATACACACATTCTCCATTATCATCACCTTTTCAAGCAACGTGCAACCGCAGGATATTGGAGGAAATCCGTCGTTGGAAGTTGGGTGGTGAGTTCGCTTGGCTATATACAGTTTACAACACTCAAATCATTTGCCATTGCTGTGGAATTGTTTTGTCCCTTACAATTCAATTACCAAAGGTTCTCAAATCTTAGAATCCCCACCATGGCCAAAGATCGAGTAGTGAATCCAACTCTTTGGCTTTCAGATAATTAGGGATACTGAGAACTTCTCTAAAGTTGATATATAAACCATTATATATGTCTGTTTACACTTCATACAATTGGTTACATGGTTTTCTTTTGGCAAGTTGAGTATGAGATGGCTAATCATGTTTTCTAATACCTTTTTGGTTCTTATGAGGTTTGTTGTAGATGGCATTTTTCAAACAGTTTTATGGCTCAATCACAAAGTCAGACTACATCGCTCTACGATCAGGATTTATAAGGGTATTGTTCTCATTTACTAGACAGTCAGTTTGTATATCTCATATCCCGTGCTAAAGAACTTTACTTACCAATTTTATAGGCTCATTGTCCTTCAATGCCTAATTTTGATTTTCACAAGTACATGATGCGGACGCTAGAAGTTGATTTTAAAAGAATAGTTGGCATAAGGTATAACCATTACACAATTATTCTTGCACTATATTCCAACTCATAAGCTGATTTTTGAGCTAAAAGTATTTAACAATCTGCAACTTCAGCTGGTACTTGTGGCTTTTTGTTTTCATCTTTTTGCTTCTCAACATTCAAGGTAACTTAACTTCCTCTTTGCCTAATTGATGCACTTCATCATTTCCTTTCCTAATACAGATCTAATCCTTCCCATATATGGATAAAAATTTGCAGGATGGAACACATTTTTTTGGTTATCTTTTCTACCATTAATAGTAAGTGAACTGGTTTTCCTATTTCTGTGTCTGGTTGTAGAATATATGGAGCAACGGAGCAACAAGAAAAGGCAGAAAAGAGATTTCTTAAGCTAGTTTTTCTCTTTGCCATTTTGCTTTTCTTTTTCCTGTACAAATTTCCGATCTCCAATTTATTGAATGAAAAGAAAAGGGAAAAACTGGATTTTGTAAAACTCTTCAATTCCCGTTCAGTTTTATTTTGCCTCTGCAAATCGCTTTACAAATCCAACATCTGATCACCACCCAAGTATTGAACTGGTGCACATACTGAATAGAATGGCTCAAAAGTAATGGAGTTGGGTGTGATTGCAGCTTCTGCTTCTTGTGGGTGCTAAGCTAGAACACATAATAACCCGCTTAGCGCAAGAAGCTGCAGCGACAAGGACAGATGACCAAGAAGCACAGCCAGTGAAGCCTTCTGATGAACATTTCTGGTTTGGGAAACCGCATCTAGTTCTATACTTGATTCACTTCATTTTGTTTCAGAATTCATTTGAAATCGCATTCTTCTTTTGGATCTGGGTAAGCTGATTTCTATCATACGTACAGTAGTTTTCATGTTGTTTAGCACTTTTTAAACTAATTATCTACTCTCCAGAGCACATATGGATTCCACTCATGCATAATGGAGAAATTGGGCTTCATTATCCTAAGACTTCTCATGGGGTACTTTATTAGTCTTGAATCGCACTTTCGCTCTTTTATTCCTATTTCAACTGAGTCCGGATTTGTTCACTTGATAGGTGGGTGAACAAAACCCTCATCTCCCACTGGTTAAAACAGTGGGATCTATTAGAGCTTCTCCCATATTGGTTAATTATAACCTCCAAAACTAGTATATGAGCCTTGGCGGCCTCTCCACTCATTGTCAATTGGTTTTGAGTTAGATGCTTTAACATGGTATCAGAGCTAGGCTTTCGGAGGCTTTAATTCTATGTCATTAATGGTTGGTTTCCCCTTTGTTTGTCGTTGATGGTTGATAGTTGTCGTTTGTGTTGACTCATTTGTTTACCTTTCGACGTGCGGGTCAGGGGTCGCACGTGCGGGGGAGTATTAGAGCTTGTCCCACATTGGTTAATTATAACCTCCAAAGCTAGTATATGAGCCTGGGCGGCCTCCACTCACTGCCAATTGGTTTTGAGTTGGATGCTTTAACAGGATGCACTACTCGGAACGAGACCCCTGCGTTGTTTTAACCAATGAGAGATAAGGGTTTGTTTGCTATGTCCTGTCCTCATCTTATAACCATGCTCGTTGTATTGTTTGTTTGGGCAGGGTGCTTGTTCAAGTGCTTTGCAGTTACAGCACCTTACCTTTATATACTCTTGTCACTCAGGTAAATAATCCAAAAAATCAGAAAAAGGGGAAAAGGAAGATGAGAAACTTTCCTTCCTCTATTTGTTTTTTCCTTGTTTGGGAGAGAGAAAAATAATGTTGGACAAACAAGTGGATAGACATTTTCCTCTTCACTGTTGCAGGTGGAAAGTGATTGTCTTCTTCACTTTCTTTTTCCTTCATCTTTTGTGTCCTCTCTTTCCTTTTGATGTTTAACTCACCTTAGAATTCTTTCTTTCATCTTCCTTCAGAACCGAACGAGGATAAGTTACTTTTTCTTCTCAGTTTCCTTTCTTGTCTTACAAAACAGAGAAAACTACCTCTATTTTTTTTAATCTGGAAGGAATACTACTACCTTACTGTCCCTAAAGTTTCTTTCGCACTTCATTTCCTCTCCTCTCTCTTTCGCTTTTCAAATCCTGAACGCAAACAAAGTTTAACATGCTTGCTTTCTGTTTCATCGCATAACACTGAATGGAGATGGGGAGCATGTTCAAACAAGGCATTTTTGACGACCGTGTGCAAGACCTGCTTGATGACTGGGTTGGAGATAGATGGAAAAGAGGGACTCAGATCCACTCATCTCAGATTAACAGAATGGCCAAAGAACCATCTGAAGATGACCATATTGCTGAAGAAACATCAGCTGTTGATGACGGAAACACGACATCGATTATCGAGCTGTCGCATCATACCTAAACTCAGATTTCATCTCCTTGGTTACATGGATGCTTCAAAAAGTGCAAAGTACCCGTGTGGACACTGGACACTTGAGTAAGAGAATGAAATTTATTGCCATTTTTTAGCTGTACATTCACTTAGGAAGCATATTTAGCATACAAGTTTACTGCAGCGCTATGCATAAGTTTAACATACTATGCATTGTAGGACTCTGACACCCAGTAAACCCGATTACCAATAAAAGTGATGAATATTATCTACTCTCTCTGGGTTCTTGAATCTTCGCATAAAATTATAATCCGTACCCATGCTAAACATGGGTACTTGAGTCCATCAAATGTTACACACATGATCATTTTGAAAGTACAACGGGCGATGCTTCTAATATTAAAGAGTGAAGATCAACCAAACATGATCATTTTAAAAGTAACACCGGCGATGGTTTTAATATTAAAGAGTAAAGATCAACCAAATTTTTATTAATTACAGAATTCACCATCTGAGCATGAAGTTTATGCCCTGCTCCATTTCTTCCTTTCTATTCCCCCCATGCTGTGTTTGTTCTTGGATTTGGGGCAAAAAATGCAACATCGAAACACAGCTTCACTTGCAGCAGATGATGAGATTTGGTCAAAGCAAACTGTAACATTTGTGTCCTCACTCTTTGTCAAAATATTGTGATACGTTTTCAAGAAAGAGACATGTATTTATGGGCCATTACATATTTAGCCAAGTAAACAAATGAACAACCCGTAACATAGAAAAAGAAACTAAAAACCAAGAGAAAAGGTAATAAGTGATTTTCATTCCATTTTTTCTCAAATATTGCAGTACTCTTTGAAAACTCCTTGTTTTCCTTCCCCTATTTACATATGTCAAGGATCTAACACAAATGATCCTCATGAGCTCCAAACTAGCAACACTACCAAATACGTACATGGAGGATCTAAAACAAAAACCCCTCATGAGCTCCAAAGTAGCAACATAATCTGCATCCCAATCCAGGCTATGACAATATTAATTAGAAGCCCACATGTTCGGGACTATGAAATTGGAAGCTTCCCCATCTCAAGATTCCTGTCGTCAGGTACAGAGGCTTCGCCATCGGTTTCCGCCCTCTTAAGTTCATTTAGAGTTCTCTTTGCATAGATTGTAAAAGCAACTAGAGTCGTAATTGCAACAATGAAGGAGATAACGTTGTATATAATCTCCACTGTAGTCAGGTGATGGTTGTTATACTTCACATCTGCAAATGTCCTTATTAACCGACCACTGCAGAGAAGTACAACAAAAAACAAGACAAAACGTTAACCACAAATATGCATCATCGACTGGAAGATTCCTATCCTGCCACTAAATATCTTGATGGAACTACCATATCTACCAATCCCTCAAGTCCAATTGAAACCTTCAAACTCACACCAAAGCAATTGTTGTCAGTGGAGTGTCTTCATGCCAATCGATGCTCATAATCCGACCACGACCAGCTCGACCCACTTAACGGGAAAAATAGAGAGTCGTGATGATCTGGGGTGCATCCCCCAGCCTCTAGGTCCGACCCATTTACAGTAAGTATGTATTTTTTACGCTGTTGGAATTTAAGGCTCTCCTACATAAGCGGGCTCTTTGGGGCTCAATGGTTTCGGCATGCTAGGGACATTGCCAGATCATGGTAGTCTCCTCGTTTATGGTGATTTACCAACCTATCTTAGCCTGTGGACATAGACCTTACAGTGAACCAAGTGTATCCTTGTGTTCTGTGATTGCCATATTTCCCTGTTTCCTTAATTGGGTAAGTTGTCATAACAGCAATCATCAAGGGTTATGTGCCTCTGAATATGATCTCACCATGACAGCAGGAGTCTAATGTGCTGTTGGATATATGTAAAACCACACAACTAGACAGGAGAAGTGCCCAAAATAAGTGTGTTCTTGTCACGATTAGATCCCCAGTCCCCCAGTCGTCAATTGAAGGAATAGGAAAGACATTTTACATTTTTATGGATCTCTAAGTCATCTTTTGAAGGAGATGCCCTTCTTTGTATATTTAATGCTTCAGAAGATCCGGAAAAGTGAAATATTTTAAGGAGAGAATTAAGAAAGCTGACCTATATATGTAAATGAAGGATTCCGGAACCATTCCAGCAATTGATCCACATAAATAGGGCCAAAATCTCATGGTCGTTACCACTACTGCGTAGTTGAAAATTGTGTACGGAAATGGTGAAATCCTAAAGATCGCAACCACTCGAAATTGATGGAACCAGCTCCCTTCCCCAGCAAGCCTTATCATTGCAGCTTCCTGAGGCCATCTCTTCAACCATTGCTGCACATTAATAAGAAACATATTGAGATGTGGGAGAATGGAAGAGACCGAATAAAAGTAAATATGACTAATCGCCCATCATAATCACTGGTAAAATGACAATGTCTTACGTGAATTTGGTCACGAAAGAGTAATCCGATCAAATACGGGAGGGTCATGCCCATAGTTGTTCCAACCATAATAATGACGAATCCAAGACCATATCCAAAAATCATTCCAGCCAGCCACATGGAAGGACCAGAAGGGATTAAGAACACAGGGAAAAATGCCAAAGAAGCAACAAGGACTATAGCAAGAACTGGACGACCAAAAGCAGTGGATTCCCATTGCAAAATTGGAAGAAGAACCTACAAGGAAATCAATGAATTCAAGTGCCACATGTTGCAAAAAGGTAAGTTTAGAGCTGCCGCAGTATATCACGATGAAAACACGACTTTAGGCTTTGGACACTTTTATTAATCGATCCCAATGAATCTAAATTTAGGAGCCTGAAATGCAATCTATGATTTGCTCACCCTCATCATTGGACAACATGATAACCATCAGAACTCCTTGTACCAAGTTACTACCACTTACAAACAAGTGGATAAACACATACAACACAATTCAAAAAACTCTCTGCAATAGAAACGTTCTTCTTGACAGATGTGAAACCGAAGTGTAAAATGGATAGCAATTGTCAACATCACTGCAATTTTCGCACTCGTGACACAAATAATCACTTACAAACAACCAAAGATCACCACAATGTCAAGTTTGGATAAATGGTCTATGTGAAGAGATTTAGCATTCAACTTTCATGTCACAAAGTTCTCCAAGAAATAAATATAAGACCTTTGTTCTATAAATTCCGTGGAGCATGTGGATACATAGTTTTGTAATGATGCATCATTCACTGCATGATGTCAGGAAATATCAATAAAAAGGTTCAACTTTGAAATTTTTTGTCCAAGATTCGAGATTTGGGTGAGCCTACTTGGATAAATGCATGGCAATATAGAATGAGGAAACAAGTTTATATAAAGGAAAGTGTAAAACTTAAAATGCTTTTGATTGATGCCAATGGACCAAAAAGGTGGCAAAAAAGCTAGAAGCAATAGTACAAAACCTAAAATCGCCTATGGTAATGACACAAGAAAATCGCAATATTACTTTTGGCATAAATTTTGCGAACATGAACAGAAAGAAATCAGATCTCGTTCCTGCAAATTGAGACATATTGTCTAATAAATGAACTAGCCTACCAAATAAGGGCAAAGGATGATACGGGGAGAGAGCCATGGTCATTGCTCTTAAAAAAGTTGATATTGACCTTCAATGCACAATAACCAGAACCCAGTGCCCCTCACAGAAAAAGAAAACAAGAGGAAAGGATATGGAAATACCTTTTCGAAAAGAAATGGTACTCCCCATTTAACAAAAATGAGAAGAACAAGAAGAACAATAAAGCACCAAAATAAGGCCTTCATCCACCAGATGAACGACTTATATTTTGTTTCAGCTCGTGGTTGTAAGGCATCTCCTTCAACTACCGTTGGTACATTTGATACAACCAATCTCACATACTCACTGTCCTCCCTCGATTGATTCCGATCGTTCAACCCTTTTCCTAAGTTCTCAGGTCTATCTGGCATCTCCATTGAGACACCGAAAATCTGTCAAATGGAATGTTAATGAGCTATTATCAACAGAGGGCAGCAACATTAGAGGAATCATATGGACTGTATCTTGGTAGAGAAAGAAAGACCTGAATTCTCATTACGAAATATCCGATATCAAACAATGAATTATCCATAGACGAGCATGCCAGAAGAAACAATATAAGTACTGCTAAATCAGGAACCCTGGAACTATGCATGCTTGGCGTTGTGTATAGTTCAATACAACCTAATGCTACTTCACACCCTATGTCATAAATAACTAGCATGCCAAATTTTTCCATGCTTGGCCAAAGCTTTCCCCCATGTTTTAATGTAATGCAAGCAACATCAATAAGTCAAAGCCACTGAATGTAACGTGTTTGTAGCTCAATACTTGTCCAAAGAAAGAAAAGGAAAAAAGGCTTAATACTTGAATTATGAAAGTATGAAGTGATATATACCAACTAATGCTACAAAACGACATGTTTCTCCACTTAAGCCATGGAACGCAAACACCAATATCATGTCGAAGCGGTGCCCATATAAAGACCAAACTTTCTAGAATAACGTCACTGATGAAACCAAGTAACACTGCACTGGAGGGTCAAATAACTTTCGGGTTAAAACCAAATGAACACATTGCTTATTTAGTTTTTTCCTAATACCTCATATGTCCGGGCCAGCATACGCGCATCTCGACTAATTCTACGGAGCAATTCCACCGTTCACTAGCGGGGCCCAATTAAAACTGTAGCAAAGCTCAAAAGGTGACTCACAACCCCCCAATCCTTTGACCTCTTTTCTTCACCAGCTCAAACCAAGCCAACCTTGAATCGATGTTTAAGAAAAGAGCATCACCAGGGTTTCTAGGAAGGGCTAGGTCAAGAGCATGGTTTTGGATTCTGTAGGCCATCTGGTAGTGGAGTTTAGCTACATAGGAGGTGTTAATTTGTGTGGCTCCACGCTCCGTATGGACCGACCCCAATTGTGCTTATTCAGTTGCTAAACACCTAAGCGCTGTATTCAAATTTTTCACTCAATTGATTAATATTGTAAATCGTACTCCATCATAGTGCATCTTGGCTCGAAATTTAGATGCAACCATTTTTTTTTTCTGCCCCCCAAATTCAGGCGTGCGTTTATTAATCTCTTTGTGGTCAAGAAATCGAGAAATTTCGGAGTAATTGTTTGAAGCAATTAACAAAGCTTAAATCATAGGGTATTAGGGTTTCAGGTTATTACTTACAATTAATTCCGGAGGAGATATTTCCGGCGCGAACGTAGCTGGCTGATCTATTCCCTCAAGCTCCTTCTCTCCTCTCTCTCTCTCTCTCTCTCTCTCTCTCTTTCTCTCTCTCTGTATATCAGTCTAGCTATATATATGTATGCATGCACGAGTCTGTGTATCTCTCTCTCCCTCTCTAGGCTGGAGCCCGATCCCAGACGAATCGCCGCCGGTACCCGAATTACGGAATCAGACGACGATTTTTCATTTTGTGGTTAAACCGTGTCAGCAATCACCAGACTAGATTTTATTTCTTGGAAATACTGACGGGTGCCTTAACGGGTGGAATTGGTACATATTCGTAGGAAGACTTTTTTTTGTTAATAATCGGGTGTCCAAAACAATTGAGTGCACCTCCGTTAATAAATTCAGCACGCTGAAATTAAACGATCGGATAAACATAGGAAAAAATTAAAATAAAATAAATTACCAGATCTTAATTTTTCGGTATCGTTTTGTATTCACAATTATTAGCACATGAAAATTTTCTACCAACTATGCATAAAATGCACACATACTTATGTGGATCAAATATTTATTGGAGGATTTGTATATAGCATGTGTTAAACTTTTCACCTTGCAGGGCCGACTCTGATGTTTGAATTGGTCAAGCCCGATTCTAATTTGATTGCCTACTTAATAATACATCATAAAAAAAATAAAAGATATATAAGTAAATAAAAAAAAAAGATTACTGTATATTGTGTTTCTAACTTCTACGTAAATTTTTAATTGTGTTGTTGTAGTTTAACTTATCAAAGAACTCATTTTTTTTTATTGAGATTATAGTCATTTTGTACAAAGGTATATTTTTATAAAAATTCAACTTAAAAAATTCCATTCCACCGAAGCAACTGTAATGGGCAGTGCGGTCCTACTCCCTCTGTCCCTTTTTAAGTGATCCGCTTGGGAAACGTGTATTTTTGTGGATGTTAAAAAAGGCACATCCGTAGAACATTTTTAATTTTTTTTTCACCAAATTAAAGTACTCAATGAGCACTTTAATTTGGTATTAAAAAATTAAAAGATTTTATAGAGAAATATGTTTTTTAAGGGTTTGAAATTACACGTATTCCCATATGGATCATTTAAAAAGGGACAGAGGGAGTAGTATTTTAGGGGCCCAAAGCAAACTCTCAATATTGGGCTCCCTATATCTTCAATAGTTCTTTAAAAAGATTATAAAATTACAAAAATGCATACTAAAAGGATACAACTATAAAAGATAAACGCAAAAAGATGTATGATTATAATATTTTTTTAGTTAAGAAAACAAGAAAGTATCCCTAAATTTAACTATGATTTATGTGGAAAACAAATAAAACGTGTTAGCTCGCTCGATGTTTTTCTAATTTTTCACAATTGTGATAATTTTCTTAATCAAATGTAAAAACATCTCACTTGTACACTACTACAATTGTTGCCCCCGCCCCCTCAATTTTTTTTATTGAGATTATAGTCAATCAACTTAATTTTTTTGTTTTTTGTTGCCACAGCTCAGAGAATTGCTCAAGTCTAGAGGCTTGCTGGGGTAACCGTGGTCCGGCCCTGCCTATATGTGAACAAATGTTATTAAACTTTTCTTTAGCCCATCGGATTCTGACACATGAAAAATTGGTAGTCTTGAAACATTACCCCAAATCATGGGAAACAGAAACCTTATAGGGCGCTCCTTGTAGGGCGGTCTTCATGTGCGGTATCCGAGTCATCGGATATTTTTTTTAACGGTCTTTATTTCATCTCAATACTTTGCAAATTCAAATCGTCCATTGTCAAGATAAAATCCGAGCCATTATTACCGAAATCAATGACTCAGATGCGTACATTAGGCCAAACACCGGCACCCCTGTCACTTGGTATTTTGTCTTTTAGAACATCAAATAAAAATGAGGATCCTACAATCAACCAATCACACTTTGGTTGCTGGCATTGTAAGGGGAAAAAAACAGGCTTCATGAATCATGATTTAAAGGTTACCCATGTAAAGATTTTGAAGGGTATAAAATAATTGAGAGATTAAATATTCTACCTTTTATATTGTTTTGTTTAAACAGCCTAATTTTTTTATATATTGTCGACCGTGATAATACATTATTTTGCAGTCAGATGAACTTCTCAATCTTACAGATCAGGCCACGCATCTTCGAATTTTTTACATTGAATTTCTCCATATTTTGGAATCATTAAAAATTGATGCACGTGACATCATCAAGACTATTGTTTCGCTTATCAATCAAGGTTATAGCAATTTGTGTAATGAACATTTGTATTACCTTGGTGTAATGGAGAGAAACATGACCCGTGATACGATAGGATTATAACAAATACTATCCTCTCGTCTCCATTTTAAGTGTTCAATTTCGTAAATTCAACTTTACAGGTTTAATAAAAACCCTCGACTAGTCACTAATTAAGGTTAATAATCCTCTCGACTTGTCAAGTTGGCCACCTTTGTAGACTCCTAAATAAGAGGTCACCGTCGGGTCAAACATTGCCAAAAGTATCTCTTTCTCTATATAGAAGCATTCTAGATTCGGTTACATTGCTTTTACAATCAGCATTTGGATGCGATGAAATTTTCACTTACATCAAGCCATTCTTGAATGTGTTCAGTTGGAGAGAACTAGTGACCAACTTTTCCTCGAAAATGTACAAATACCTAGTTCCGGCACCATCAACCTACAAACAAGATGTGCAAATTGATACCGCAAACTGCTTTCCAGTTGAGTGGATTCACACAGAAATTGCAACTGCTGACCCTACTAGGGAGACGTTACATAGACTGATCTGCTTCAACCCACAAAATTAGCGATGCACCAATTCCCGTACTTACTCCCTTGCAAGCATCTAAGAGTGAAACTCGACTGCGCCCGGCATGAGTGAAATACATGCTCCCTCCTTTGGCTCTTTAACCCTGAATGTGCAAAAAGCCTCGCTCCATGGTTACCATAAAGGTTTTTACACAGGGCAACAGATGGGTATAGAAACTGAAATTCCCTAGCAAGTAGCAGAAGACTGCAGGTCATCTGAGTCACCTCTCAGCTGAAAATAACAAATTTAAGCATAACTGAGAATTCATATGGAAGCAGACTTGAACACCAGAAGTTGGAAAAAGGAGATACAGCATACCAGATCGAGATGTCTTAGTAGAGCCCCTTGTATCAAATTTTTCAGTTTTTGACATTGATCAACCATGTGTCCCCGAGTAATCATTTCTTCAAGTTGGCACCACAAACGCTCAACTGCTGTATATGGGAACCAAACAGCAGATGGCCTTTTTCGACGGATGATGTCACCTGGTGCCTGCAGGATATGGTGACTTGCTTCAGTACAGGTAAAAGCCGCAAAAGGATATTACTAACATACGCATATGACCGTCATGATGTTGAATGATCCAAATTATTGTCGAATAGACTGGAATAGTAATTCACACATATTAAATGGCTACAGAATGATATTATGGCCATAACAGAAAATGGAAGCAGTCACAAAATGGTAATTTTGTTTACATCTCACTAAAATGATTTTATTTTTATTTTTTTGAACTGAATACAAAGATAATTTGAAGACTCATTCTTTGTGGGGAGGATGGTAGTCAAGTATGACCAAGAGCCTATAAGCCACACGGAAGAGGTATGCTTAGTGCGCAGAGGATGAAGTAAGAGTTTGTCTCGTTAGGGAACCGTATGATGCACCATTCACAGCTTCTGGTTAGTAAACCATACTTAAATGTGACCAAAGAAGTTACCCGTTGATACTCTATGTGGTGCCCACCCAATGTTCATTTCCCCTGGCCTATTCACAACTTTGAAACTGAACAACTAATGATATTTCCAACAACAGCAGCAGTATCCATGTACTCCAGTAATACCAATCGACGGGGGTACGGGCGGGGGAGGACTAGAGACAAACCTAATCTTTGGCAATAGATGCACAAAGTGGCTCCTCTCAGAAAGTTTTGCCACTAAAAAATAGCGGCTCCCCTATACCTCCAAACATCAAGGAACTCACGGGATGTCATGTTGTAGTCTATAGAACCATGCCCTCAAATCAAACCCGGAAGGCATCAAAGAGGGTAGGCCTAGAGGCCCCATTCAAATTCTGTGCTCAATGAATGATGTTCCCAGCAAAGAAAAAAGGAAGACAGAAAAACTTTCCCTCACACTTGTGCAAAGCTAAATCTTCTTTGTCGTCTAACAAGCAAAGAAAGGAATATAGTTTACCATCGATGCAAAAGATTCAATGTACTCGAGCAAAAGGTTAGTAGCATCTGCATATCGACCATAATCCACATATAGCCGAAACAAGGATGCAGGGTTTACTTCATCACCAGTCATTCCCCACGCACTTCCCTTCTGAACACCCTGTCATAAAGCATGAGATCAGGCAACAAGAGAGAACCTGGCTCTAGTCAGGATAAAACAAAATCAACTCCAGATACGCCAACTCAGTTGATACAAGGCCACAATTCACCACCTATTTTGACTATAAATAGCTCCAATCAGAAATTCCATATTTTGTATAGCAAAATGCTATGTGGTGAGAGGAGAGATCAAACAAGGTAAAAACAAAGTTCAGAAATTTAATACAGAGCACGGAGTTGCAAATTTGTCATATTCCAATATCCTTTCACCATGTCCAATTTTGTTACGGAGTACCCATTTTAGCAAAGGGGAGTGATTTCCACACCCCAAAATTGTTATCCACACTTTTTTTGTCTTTTAGTGAAATTTCTACACAAAAACTTCACTAAAAGACAAAAAAAAAGGGGTGTGGGTATCAATTTGGGGGGTGTGAAAATCAATTACCTTTAGCAAATTCAGTTATATAAGGAAAAAAAGGGATTCACTCGGGGTGTGAAAATCAATTACTTTTAGCAAATTCAGTTATATAAGAAAAAAAAGGGATTCACTCACCGACACTCGTATCCAACAGGCCAGCTAAAAGAAATGTCTGGTCAAATTACACAGGCTCAAACATGCTGCTAGATTCACCACCCTGAGTTACTATATGTCCTCGGAGTCTGACATAGTAAATTATCCGTAAAATATTTACACATTGTGTTCTCAAGAGAAGTTATTGACCAAGTCTAACGAGTCCCATAGGGTCTAGTAATGCATTACTATAAATCTTATTTAAGCATTCAAGGAGTATGTTAATAGTATTTGTTGCCTGCTGTCCGAGTTCTATAATTTCAGCATCTACAGCTGAGGAGTGGAAAGTATCCCAAAAATCAACAGGCACTAGGCTCGAAAAGGTTAGTGATTCCCTAGGAAGAGTTGTTTAAAGGCTCCACTTTCCCTTCAATAGAAGCGCCAGTTACAGAAAGCAAGAACAAGGCTCATTGCATTGTTACCAAAAATTAAACCACATCAGCCAATGTTTGTCTAACTAAATTACCTTGAACATTTGAACCAGCCACAGAGGTAATTCTATTTGAGGATTGGCAGAAAGAAGAGTTTCCGCAACAACTACCGGCAATCTTGGATGAGATCCTTTATACTTCTCCTGCAATTAGTGATGGGAAAACACAAATATCAATGGAATGATACAGATAAATAAGAACCTCAATAATTGCTCAAAATCAATACCAGTATGTTTCATTTTATGTATTCATCAAACAAATAGAAAAATAATGTATTCTAACCCATGATATCTCCAAATGCAGCATATTAAGTAACTTCATAACTCAAACCTTGTAACCCTATGACCTATTACAACAGCTACAGACCCTGCAATTAAAAATGCAGGAACTCTAGAATCAAGTACTGGACCTAGTTTCCACAATCCTCCAGTAGGATCCTCTGCTCTACTCTTGCTCTCATTTATCACTCGACGCTCTCACTCTCAATCCTCGCTCTCACAAGATTTAGTAGTATGGGATGTTTTTGATAGGAGCTTTCTCGTTCTCGGTTACTTCTGCTTTTACACCCCCGCACTATGTGACTTAGTTCTGGACTTGACTCTTATATAGATAAAAAACTAGAAGCAGAATCATCAGAATTTACATTAATCTAAAACATAAGGAACACAAAAACCAAACATAGATTGGCCCCAAATGAAGCCTTTATGAGTGACATTTTCCAACATGACATAACAAACCCAAGAACAAGCAAACAAAACAACTAAGATGAATATCAAAGAATATACCTACAAAAAAGAAGAAAAAATGATAAGTCTTAAACGAAAGTTGTGAAGCCATATTAAGAAAGAGGGCACCCCATGCATCTATAAGAGAGTAAGAACAAGAAAAGGAACAGTTAAGTTCAAATAACTTGAAAAGGATGGAAGGAGTACGGACAAGATAGAGCTCAAGTGTTTCCCATTGGGTACTCCCTTTGGGCTGCTGTGGTGAAGGACCCAACTCAATTGAACCGTGAATAATCATTTCATCTTTTGATGACGTCAACAAAAGACCATGGGGTCTAGAAAAAAGTCAAGGGAACTGTGTCAACTACAATTTAAATTGTGAACTGGGCCCATAAAGCCACATCAAGAAAAAGTAGAGCACAATTAAGCAAATACAGCAGCTATCAGACATATCTTACCCAACCAATGATGGGCCTACTCTATTTGGACAGCACTTCAATGACATTGCCACAAAGACTCTTTCGAGTTCCCTGGACGAAAAAGCAAAAAATCATCTATAGACACCATGTAAAAGATTATGAGGAATATACTGCACAAGTTGAAAACAAGATCTACACCTCTTCAATCCTGAACCCTTCCAAAATCTCAAAATAACTGTAAAAGCCATGTCATATAATTCTGCTTGGACCAGTATGTCAACCACATCGGGTGGAGCTTTCTCACTACCTGGAAGTAGAAAGCTAATAAGAAAACGAGCTTAAACTGTTTTTCCACAACTAGCTGCAAGTTTAGCGTGTCATAAATCATAATGCTTCAGAAATGCTCAGTTGTCAAAGCAATAAACATTGGCACGGGTGGTGTTTCTAAGGTTGAGCAACTTCCGGTTTATGCTACATTCTAGTTTCACTAGAGGTCCGGATTTGCGTTCAATGAAAGTCACCCCCAAGACAGAAGTTTCCTCATAAATTTATGGATGATTATTTATTAGTAACATTCTTCTTTGACAACATAAAGACAGAGCGAGCTGGCATGACAGTACCAGTAAATGTCCAGTTAACGTTGGCCAATGAGAGCAAATATTCAGCTGATGTTAGCACAAACTCGTTTTCGAGCTTCTCCATATCTACAAAAGATTGTAATCTCTGAGACTGGACATCATCATTTCTAGCCGCTGCAGCAAAAAAGAGTGGAGATTATTGAAGTATCAAACAGTATCTTCCTGTTCCTAAAAGCAAGAGAAGAAGACGTTGCATCTGAAATAATGTTTAATAGAAGTGGTAGAAATTCCTTGACAAGAATATTTACCCTGATCATACACTGTTAATCTAGCTTTTTTGCTTGGATAATGTTCTTTCGGAAGAGAGATTTCTTCAAGTGAAAGATCAATCCAAGCATATGCGGGATGAACAAGATGCAGTGCATTAATAGCAGCAGAAAGCCCATTCAGCCTCTCTTGCAGAATCAGGGACCTCCGTTGGTGATCTTTCAAAGCAGGTTCAGTTCTCAGTAAAGCTGAATATAGATAGATATAAGTTGCTGCCCTTTGCCAGTTATGCCGGTGCATCTCCAATGCGTAAAGCAATTTAAATGGGCTAGGCTTCGTTGAAATATCTGAACGTGCCGCCTACAAGAAGCCCGACCAAAAAGGTTAGTACTTCAGCAGTTCAGCCTGTAATTTCTATCTAGGAAAAAGGCGAGTAAGTTTCCTTTTGCAACTAGAACTGACCTTCCATACAAGCTCTCGCTCTACCTTCTCTGCCAAGCTAATAAAAGGTATTTTCCCGTCACAAAGGATCTACAAAAAGAGAATGTAAATTTTGCACTAAGTAGCAGATAGGAGGAGGGAAAAAGTTGTCTTTAAAATCTACTATTACATGTCAAAACTGTACACTAGAAGAACATAAATCTCATTCGATTTGTGTGCAAATGAATATACACAAGAAACACCATGCATAGGCTGCAGCTTACAAAGGAGAGGAAGACAACTCCAAAATGCTTTTTTCCTTTGTTTTCTAATTTGATGTTTATGCAAAAGTTTCTTCTAGTGTTTCACATGTGACCAAAATGATCCAGACAAAATCTGACAAATCCTTCAATTGGCCCAATAAGATCCCACATATATCTTATTAGCTTACATAGAAATAGGTCTGAAAAAAACTTAAATTGCCCTTTTACAGAAGCAATCCCAAGACATTTAGAACATCATACGTATTCCAAAAACAAATGAAAATTCACTAGGAAATGGAAAAGATTTAACATAAAAATATAATGAGGTATAAAACAGGCGGGAGTAAAAATGCTTTAAGAAATTAGTGATTTGATAAAACGCACACCTTAAAAGAACCACGTTCGTAGAGAACAATAATGAAACGTCTCAAACAAATGTACTTGCTTTCCTCATCTGGGTTTGAGATGATTGCACAATATGCATCATAATAATAATTAAGATCCAGCGTGAACTTAAAAACATTTGCCCAAAGCCGTCCTTTAACAGTTGTAACCGACTCATTCAGGTTGTCTCCCTGAGAGTTGTCCTCTGTAGAACCAAGTGCTTCATCAACTTGCTCAAGGGCTGCAAGAGCAAATTGGCAAGCGCCTTCACTTAAATTATACTGCTCAAATAGTTGCATCGCCCATTGATAATAATGTAGCTTCCATGATGCAGCTGACAGACAACCAGCTGACATAGAGAAAATACAGGTACAATTAAACAAAGGACAATTGAAGATCATATCTCGCATTTCTGGCATTAAGAACAAACATATCAGATTCACGTACTGAAACCAAGATGCGGCAATCCTGCTTTGTGAGACAAACCCTGCAAAGCCTGAGGAGCTCCTTCCACCGACGAAGCTCTGAAAAAGATCATGGTAGAAAACAAGACATTAGAGCACTCACACAGCTACTCGTGCAATAACCAAATTTAACACAAGCTTATGTTCTTTTAAAGTGGAACTGGGTTGTAAGGGGAAGCAGAACACTTGGGAACAGTAACACAGAAAGAGAAGCCCTTAATATTGTTCCACGAGGATGAAATAAACTTAGCTCGGAAAGCACCGCTATGTGTCACCTTTTGAGTTTAACAAGAAGATAAGCATGGTTGGGATAAGCACTGTGGGAGCTATAATAACCGAGCTATCAAAGTATACCTAAAGAAACAGCGAACAGCTTCACAAACTTTTTTCTCTTTCAGCAGTCCCTGCAATCCACGTTGTGCTTGAGCAAGAAAGCAACACCCGAGAAGATGGAGAAGTGTGCCCCATTCACCTTTATCACTCTGAATACTGTCAGATATTTTCTCCTTTCGTGAATGTGCATCCACAATAGTAAGAAGATACTACAAAACAAAGACTAACATGTTTTAGCAGACTTCCTGCAAATTGTGAATAGAACGAAAAGAACTCGATGCAAAAAAAAAAAGTGCTCTCATCAAAGAAATTATTAGCAGAGAACAAAAAAAACCTCAACAGCATCATACTGGCCATGTCTAAGTAAGATCAAAGCAAGCTCAGTTGAATGGCTGAAGAAAGAAGGATTTTCTTCCCCAGTCCTGCCCCAGATTATCCAGCTAGTGAAGTCTTGCATTGAATTAATAAAGCTGGCAGGATCAGGAAGGCATCTTATAGAAAGGTGGCTCTGGTCTTCAGAGGAACTTCCTATATCTAATAACAATATGCAACCCAATGTGAAGTCACATTTCCCTAGCTTCTCATTCCATGATCTCTTATCAACACTGTTATCTAGCAATCACACACACAAAAAAAAAAAAAAATTGTCATGCGATCAAAAGTGAGAATGCCACAACATCAAACTCAATGACCTAAATAAACTGAAAAACACTGCTGAACTATGGCATGACGAAAGGATGAAACTCCTAACTGTCACTAGGTATCAGTAATGTAAAGGACCCATTTATGGACGCTGTTTACTGAGAACAAATGGTAACAAAACCCACAATCACATAATGATGTCTATTAGCCAACCCCAGTAATAGACAGAAGAGTTGTAATTTAGCAACCAAAATCGAAATCAACCAACCTATTTGTAAAGATGAAAGTTGAGAACTGAAATCTTCCGTGGCAGGGGATTCAGATGGTGTAGTCCCCAAGAAATGTACGATGTGCCACTCAGTAATTATTTCTTGAACCATTGGAACAAGCTCAAGTTGGATTCTGGAAATATCATCATTTAACATATGAATCTGCAAAAAGGAAAATCGGGTAAAATATTGTGATGCTTAGCTACAAAAGGATAGCTTTATACGACCATTACTTGTAAAACTGTGAAGCTAGTCCCAAAGCATCAAAACTACATATTATTGATGTCTATTGTGGGGAAAAGAAACGACGACATGAAAGGATTTACAAAAGTTCAATCCCTATCTCTCTTCTTTCCCTTGAGGACTTCTACACAGTCTAATCAGAAGACATATGACACCACCGCAACAAATATGAACCAATAACAGAATATAAACCATCCATTTCACTACATTCACTATACATATGAAAGATTGAAACAATTACACAAACTGCCAAACATGCAAAAGCAAAGAGGTAACCGCACCCATTTGATAGATCAGTAACAGACCTGCCCACTCATGTTCACCATATAGTGCAGCAAGAGAAGTATGTCCAATGCAGATTCAAACATCACTTTTGCAAATTGAGATGTTGCCTGGACCGTAACAGAGGTGTTGATATTGAACCCAACTTTAGAATCAAACTGGTGCATGATTTTGCGAGGAACAAGAAATTTTAAGTAGTGCTGCATGACATCCAAGACTTTTCCCCATGTGGTTGCTTTATTTGACAAAGCTTGAAGTGATAAAAACATCTCTACAGAGAACTTCCTCAGATTTTTGTGATCTGCCAATTCCTTCTCCCAAGCAATATCAGCTCCCATCTCAGAGATATGGAGAGAAGTGACTGATGAACTATATCCAGTTTCTAAAATCTTCAGGAAGCGAGGAAGAACTTCTTCGGCTGATACACATGGTGCACTAAGAAGGGATTCATAGAATATAGCTGAAGCAGCTTTTCCCAACTGTTGGCTGACATTAATTACGCATCGGAGCACCTCAAAAAGAATTTCACAGTCAAGGTTATCACCAGAAAAATCCAACCCAGAGCTCAAAACATCGCCAGTCTCATCAAAAGAACCTAGCGCATGATTACGTAAAAAAATCAATAGAGAAACTATTCAATTAATGTAAACAAATTTTCAACAAAATAACTCAACTAAGGATCTTGCACATACCGCAGATGAGAAGCTCTATGTCCTCCAAAGAACGGAACAGTGAGATTGAATTTTTCCTAATCAAACCAATGGTTCCCGTGGTGGATGAATCAACGAGAAGACGCAATGGTGCATTGATATTGCGCCAACGATCAAAATAGCGTGTGCTAAACGTTTTCCAGCAATATAGCATTGAAACTGCACTATCAGAGACAGCCTAGAACAAAACACAAAATTATCAACTCCCTCGAAACCTCTCTCCCCATATGAAAAGAAAAAGGAGAATACTCGATGTTCTCTCTTTCAAAGGCACAAAGAAGCAGGTTAGATAGTTGGAGATTACAGAAGAACAAAGAAACGCAGTAAGGACTAAGGAAAAAAAACCTCATGCTCAACAATTGAAAGGATTTCATTTTTCAATCCTTCAACAGTTAGGGAATAAAACTCAGAATCAGTCATGTGCTTGTTATAATCTTTAAGAGTTGCTCGAAGAACGGTACTATGATGAACCCCAGGCAAAAGTAGCCTACGTATGAAAATAGAAGACACAAGCGGGGCAATTTGATCCTGAAACAGATTAGACAGAAAAATTTGTTAAGCAACAGAGTTGGAAATCAGTAGTACAAGAATCAGTGACTCTTATCTCATTATAACTATGTGTATGCACCTTAAAGTTGTAACAAAACAAAATTTTCAGAACAACTTCTTCCATCCTCGCATACCATAGCAATAGGTAACAAGAACGTCAACACGACAGGATGTTACACAATGGGAGATGTACTTTTTTATGGCACAACGTATGAGGAAAATTTAAAAAAAAAAGGTTGTCATAAATATCCAGCAATAGAGAAATCACCCGTGTCCGTTGTGTTTTCTTATTAGAACTTTAGTTTACTATAAACTACAAGCCAGTAATATATGGATCTTATTTTAAGTTTCTCTGCCGCTCTCTTTAAGAGTTTTTGTAGATTCAAGACTTAAAACAATTTTTCCCAGCAGCTTAATGACAACGAATCCAATACTTAAGAGTAAAAAGTACATTCCGTGAAAACTACAAATTAGGAAACCTAACTCCACTTTCTGTGGATAAGGTGAGTCCTGTGATTCAAAACCGCACCACAACGTTCTCAGTGGATAGGACTTGTCATTGCTCCAGCCTTCAAGTCACAACCTCTTAAAACTCTAAACCCACTACAGAAAAAAGCATGTCTTACCATAAAACTTTACAGTTGAACTTATAAGCCACTTAAATTGAAGGTTCTGTTACCTAAATACTAAAATTTTCTACCTTTTTGGAAAAATTTGGGAAGGTGTAAGTCGCAAGTGTATTAGATTTGTACATTGACAATCTCACCATGGGCCATCATGGCTAACCAACAGGATCAATTCCCACTTCACCGTTACCTGTAATGGCATTGGATAGAGATGATTGCTAGTTTCTACAAGCATAGTGCCAAGTCAATGAGCACATCCTATGCAGTATTGTGACTATATTCTATGGTGTGCATTCAGGTTCAAAACACCCGGCATTTCCGTGGCAAATTCACGATTTTTTCTTCCATGAGCCTATTTTGAAGCCTAACAGTTGAAAACTCAAATGTTGCCTATGGAGCATGCAGTTGCAAAAAGCCAAGTAGGTGAAGACAGTATTGAATTCTGATGTTAGAACATGCAACAGAAACTTACACAAAAAGTAATACGGTAAAAGTATTCACAGTACCTTCACAGATGAAAATATTGATTGAGAAAGCCAAAGAAGATCATTTGAAGAATGTTCAGAACTTTGAAACAACTGGTCAGCAACAAATGCTTCCTGCAAAGAATAGCAGTATTCTCCCCCCCTAACATCAGAGTTGCAGAGATTAACAAAATCCAATCGCTAATTAGAAAACAACAGACTATCTAAGAAATCCAATAGATGTTCAAATATAAAAATGAAGCAATACGACTAACGCAGGGCCTTTGCAACCAAAATTAGTTTACAGGAGTCCAAATAAGCGAACCAAGCAGTATGAATTGATAACTGTGCTACTAAGTAGCAAGCATATGAAGACGGCATACGTCACCAACAACACACTAGCACGCATAAGAATGCAATTTTGAAAAGAGAACACAACCGGACAAAGATAACAATAATGATTCTTACATATGCATACACAGACACAATAATGTATTCTCCAGTTTCTTCCATTACAAAACAATCCAACTGTACCATATCAAATGAGTAAGAAATCATTTGCTGCATTCCGCATATTGGAATTTGGGAAAAAAAAAAAGAAAAGAAGAAGAAGTGTACAGAAAGTACTAAATCTCCTTGAGGAAGTTCAATTATAAACAAATATGCAGTTTTAGACTGTAGAAACCAGAAATTTAAAATTCATAAGAGGAGAGATTAAAAGGTACACATCCAAATTATTTTTTTGTCTCTCACGGAATCCCAGAATGTTTCTTCAAACTTTGAATGCGATTCATGTCTGTTCACGATTGATAAAGTGCCTCCCAAAATGTGCAAACAGTCTGGTTCTGAAAAATTGGAAGGCATGTTTGCACGAATATCTGACAGATGTCAACAAGAGTAGGATGAATGTTGGTTTCCGACACATGACAAAACGAACAAGGTGCCTTCCTGACAAACTGACAAAGCCTTGCTTCTGGCCTCTTGCTTTGAAATATTCCCTCCCTCCCATTGTGATAGTCTCATTTGGGGATTCCAACTATTCAAGGGAGCATAATGATTACCTCAAAAAGTATTTGACTTTCCAATTATGCCCTTCACTTTCAAATTTGATTGATGTAGATAGTAATCCTTCACTATAAATATACGGTAACAAAGGAATTTTACAATGATTCTATGGTTGATCTTCGAAAGTGGAGAGGTATTTTGGGACGTCCCAAAATGGATATGGGACTATCAAAATGGGAAGGAGGGAGTACCATTAACTCCAGTGAAACACAGGTTAGAAGGTTTGGACAAGGAAATAAAATGCTACAATGAAAACAATATTAGCCTCATTCTATACGAGGGTGATTTGTTTTCGGAGAAACATCCACTCTACCAATTACAGTTTGGCCCCAGAGTACTTCTCCCTGACATTTAGAAGTAGCCAAAAACCGTAATATGGTTGTGGCTCTTCTGCATTTTACCCACCAGGCCACCACCCATAACCAAGGTTCTAAAACTCACTAGGCGCTCCCAGCGCGGGCGGGCACCTTCTAGCTTTGAGGGCTGAGTACTCGGCGCCTAGTCGGTCTAGCCTGGCTAGTAGGCAAGGGGCCTTCTAGCGCCTAGGCGGTGAGTACTTGCCCTTCCAGACCTTTTTTTAGAACACTGCCCATAACTAATTAAGTCCCAATTGAAATGATGCACGTTTCTATTTCAAGAGTATTGCATAAAAAAATAAACAAAATCAAGGTCATATACAACGAAAACAGGAAGATGCACAGAAAGGAAAAGTAAAAGAAGAAATGGTAGTGAAATGCTGGGCCTGGGGTAAGGAAGCCCTAAACCAACATAGGATGTTCTGGTAGAACATAATTTAAATTTATCAAATTTAGCTGGAAATTTAGTCAAAGAAAAATAAAACTATATAATGTAAGAAAAATAAAACTACATAATGTAACCGATCTCAATCGAGTGGAAGACAAGGCTTGGTATGGTTTGGTTTGGTTTATTAAGTTATCGGTCGAGTTAATTGTTATTTGGTCAGAAATTACAACGATAAAAAAGGAGAAAGAAAGGAAGATAAAGAGTATAAAAAGAATAAGTGCATGGAAATACTCTACCCATTATCATCTGTATTTGACAAACCAAGCATTATTAATCCATCTTCTTTGAGTATCCACATTTTGTTTGAAGTAAGTTTGACATCAATGAGGGTATCCTGACACAATGAAGCGCAGACACTAAGTAAAATGAATAGAATTAAATCTTCTGAAAGAATTAAGAAGATGAAACAAAATAACGGCCAAAGAACAGATTACCTCCTCAAAAGGGATGTTTTGAACATATGAGTCCAACAACAGCGTGATCCTGTCCCCCGGACTATAACGTAGACTATAAACATATATGGTCTCTGTGCTAGCTTCCTTCACAGAGGGGAAAAAATATTAGTCAGTCCCCACGCAAAACTGTGAAAACAGTATTTAACAAACGGTCTGCACAGTGTTGTTTTTAGCTAGCAAACTCTCCACGAACAGTGTCAATTTTTGGGGCCAGCAAACTATCCACAAACAGGTTTGAAATCAAAGTTAAGATTCTAACATGTTACTGCATCCCGCTAACATATAAGCTTCACAAATAGTATAACCCGAGAATATATAAACCATAAGCATCAACACAGAACAACTTTGCCATATCACAGATGGAGACACAACAAGACATAAGAACAGGACTATATATGCATTTTTACTGCTTAATATATTTGGACTTCCTCACATTCTTCTCTGTCAAGGGCCATATAAAATATTATAAGTCAATATTAGCTACATCTGGCTTTTCAATCCCTTGAACTGAAGGACAAATTAAAAAGTAAGCTCATCAACTACACCTCCACTAGATTTTTATTGAAGAAGATTACCATGACATTCCAACAATTGCACTTAATCCAACTCAACAATCGGACCAGAATGGAAGCCAATCATGCTGATGAAACTAACACTCCTCAAATTCTGTCCTCTCAGTAATGCTAAGTCGCAAACCGATTTTTAGAACAAAACAATCTGAGTGTTACTTCATACTTTGTTCCTTCAATTACTGTCGCAAGGAATCAAAGACATGTCATGGACCGACAATAAAAGGCAAACGAAGACCACGTGAACAGACATGAAGAATCTCCTCCCAAAGCCGCATAGAAAACATAGTACCCAAAGAGTACATAAAACAACAAGAACATAATTTGGACAAAGAGAGTGTATCTATTACTCAAAAGTTATTCAATAACAAATAAATAAAACACATAAATGATGCGTGGGTATGCAACTACAAGGAGTAAGTTCTGAAGCTTCATTTCCAATATAATTTGAACCAATTTTCACAACATTCCCTACAAGAATTCTAGTTCTCCATAATGAAATCATGATAGAATAAATGCAAAAACAATTAAGGGAACTGGAATGCCAGTACTGAAATAAAAATTAAGGAAAAAAGAGATTTTTGTGTACCCAAAAAATGAGATGGAAATATCCCTAAAATAAAGAACACTTAGGCGTTTCTGTAATACATACCTGAGAACTTTTACATTGGATTGCCAAAGGAATAAGACTTGCATCACTGTTAGCCTCACCTACCCATAATTTTATAAATGTAACTCCTGCAAGCAAAAGATCAGATAAAACATCACCAAGACAGCACACTGATTGAACAGAAGTCAGACAAATTGAGAGAGAAACTGGAAAAGACTAAAGAGGCGTCAAATGCAACGAGTCAAAACAAATGAATTTACCTATTGAATTAAAAAAATCCAAATAAAATTCAGCATGCTGATCTTTCAAAATGCCAGAAATACGTCTCAACAAGCGAATGAGTCACCAAAATGAGTCAAAAAAAATTTAACCAAACATCATTCGTTGACTGATTAACAGGTGCTAATGATTGACAAAATCCCATGTCGAAATTGAGCTCGAATCTTGCAAATGACAGAAGAAAGGAAATAGCAGACGTAGAAACATGTAGACGCATTTAGGATTCCAAAAAAAAAAAATTTGGGTCAAAACCCCATGCAGCATGAAAGTAAACATACAAATACAAAAGAACAAAAAAAAAATTAGAATTGCCTGTCAATGTCGGAATACTCATGGTATTACTGAAAATTCTGCTACGACTTAAAATGTCCCAAACTCGTATGGTGGCATCAGAATGAAGCACATAAAGAAGTTTTTCCCCATGCAGCTCTGATATTACCAAATCCTGCACAGCACCAACTGACCTCCTGCATCACATTTCAGGAAAAAAGTACTTAACCCACAACACAAACTGCTTTCAGGAATAATTACAGATGGAACAGAACAAGGCATATGCCAAAGCAGAGGTTTCCCAGATCAAAAGAATACATGATTCAGGGGATTGTTTGCAGAAATTGTCCAGCCAGGGGTAAAGTCAATTCTGCTCAATCTCTGAAGCAGGCGATACTAAGAAGAAAAACATTGAAATAGGGCAATTTCCCAAAGCAGTTGGAGATGCATAGGTGTGCACTTCAATTGCTAGTGTCCACTTAAATTATTTGTTGTAGAGAACTGTCATACGGGCAATCAGGTGCGACGGCGGCAGCGAAATTTTTTTGCCACTTATTTGGTGTGGTTTTTGCACTTCATTACTAGAGCAGAATCTGTTAGCCCACGAGAGTTTGGAATAAGGGAGTTTCGCTCATTAACATATGGCAAGATTCAATTTTTTTAGTGCAATGGTCCAATTCGAAAAAGGGAAGAGTGTGTTGAGGTGAAAATTTTGTTTATTATATCTGTAACTATCCTTTCTTGTGATGTGTATGAACTATATTTCTGTACAGAAGATGCAACTCTGTCATGGGATTTTTATTAATAACGCCCCACTGAGGCCAAAACATATTCCACCACTGCGATTAATCATCGTCAATACTAGATCAGGACCAACAGACACCGGCAACCCTTTTCTCAATTCTTATTCATCATAAGAGAAGCTAACCTTTAGCAAGCGATACTACATGTCAGAGTGCAACAATGAATAAACTATTCCAACAGGATCCTCAGTTGTAGACAGTAATTAACAGAATTAGAATCTGATAGAAAATCAGATTAAAAGGATTACATTGTGATAGAAAATCTATGTAGTTACACGTTCAGATGCACTTCGTTCACTTCTTACATATTGGTGGAACGATGACCTCACCTTCAGCATAATAGATGAGTGCTAAAACAATATAAAGTAAACCTAAAATATGTCCATAGTTTTGATCGGCCAAAATCTGTCCACGAGTCTCCTTTCAATCCTTTGTAGACCAACTTAATCACAATTATATGAAGAAGAAAGGGACATGCTTTTATACTATAAATGTCTTGAAAAGAAGAAAAATACAGAAGTGCGAAAGAAAACCTTGACACTAAACCCCACAAGCGACCAAATCCTGCATCGTCACGCAGTTCATGCACGAAACCTAAAAGTTTAAAACGAAAAAGTCAGTAATAATGCTCAGCATAATAGTACGTTTATACCAAAAAGATTCACATCATGGGGTCAATCAGAACAGCAAAAAAGCATCTTCAAGCAGACAAAGACAAATAAAACTGTTGTGGTGACTGGTAACAAGGCTGCGAAAATAAATTTTCATCATCCTAATCAGAAGGCAAGATAGCACATAAAGTTTTAAAATTGCCTAGGAGAGGAGTAATCATTTGCACAAACATTATGAAATTCCAAAAGGAGAATTTCTCTCACCAGGAGCACCAGGCTCAAGTATGCCAAGTTGGAAACAACTAACAGACCCGTCATTTCTCCCAATTACAAGGCATCCCGCTGTTGCTGTTACAGCTGTTATCGTTCCGTGAGGAGGATAAGATTGTATATTGTACTCTGTGATCTGATTTGGTGGGAAAACAGAGTAAGAAGCATAATCATAAATGCTTTTGAGTCTAAACAGGTAAGCAACTCCTGAGACAGTCAATGCATAAAGCAAGTAGGGATTCCCAGAAGCAACACTGGTCTGCATAGAAAAAACACAGAACATGTAAGAAAAACCCGTCTGCCACAAGTCATTCAGAAGAAATGGGACAAGACAAACCTCATTTTTGCTGATAAAAGCAAATGGACAGAGTGCATCAGGAAAGATGATTCTCAATCCAATTTTTGGGAATTCTTTATAACCACAGAGTTCCTGTATTTCCAGAGCATGTGGATCGTCCTTGTGAATTCTCCTGTAGCACAAGCAAGTGATGATCAAATCCCCTTCCAAAACGGGGAAGAAGCAGCGAGACATTTTTCAGTAAGTGCATCGTCAGTTCTTTGTGAGCAAAATGAGAATGAAAGAGTACGTCCAATAGTGGAGCAGGATTAGCAGCATTAGTGAAATGGAAAAAGGTGGCCCGAACATAAAGTTTAACAGCAAAATGTGGGAAGAGTTAGGGAAAGGGACAGAGACAACCACTTGACAAGTCAAAATTAAGGAACTCCCTACAGTCAAAAACTCGTTTTACATAGTTTCGTTTTTGCAAGCATGATGGAAGACAACAATGAAGTAAACAGAAAGACACCAAAAATGAGAAAGAAAGAAGCTGAACAAAAAAAAAAAAAAACGGTTGTACACATTTTAAATTCCACTGGCTTATTGAAGGGTACACATTATAAGTTCTACTGGCTTATTGAAGGGAATCAGCGACAAAGTTACATTCCTATCGAACTCAACTACTGAGCACGAAATGGGAAAACTCCTCCTAAGCATCTTCACAGATGGAATGAAATTAGCTATAAAAAAAATTGCAGGCACAAATACCAGCTACACCTGTCACAGACATTTTGAATGGTCAGCTAAAACCTCTGGAAGTCTAGGTTCAACCAATCTCCTTATCAAACTAGCACAATTTTTAGAAAATAAACAAAAGAAAGATATGAGGTGAACAAATTCACCTTAAATTTTTACTACAACCAATCACAAGCTCCATCAAGTAAATACTGGGGTAGTGGACAGAATTTACAAAGTGAATATCATGTTCTTGGAATTAAATAAGTAGGAGTAGTACGATTACAATTTCAAAAAAGTCACACCGAAAAGCAAAGCTTCGTTCAAGCTCATTTCGCAAAGCCAGTGACATTTCTGAGCTTGCAAGTTCAAAATGCCACAACAAAATGGCAATCCTGCTCTATTTGCAGAAAGCCATTTTGGCACAACTCCTCACTTCCTATGGTTGCGTAGGAACCATGGGACATTTGGTGATGTGGAAATTTTCGCAAAGCCAAACTGGCACCAAACTTTTGGCACAACAAATGAGTTCTCACATTTGATTGTTAATTCCAATGTGGCCGATAGTTCATAGTCTTCAGTTCATTGATAAACAACCTGTTGGACACATGTCCTACCCATATAATTTGTCACTTGCTATCTATTTCTCCAAGCAAAGCTCTTCGCACCGCAATGCCTCTGGGTTTAGTTCATCAACCTGAATGATGAATAAAGATCGCCACTGGAGCTGTTATTTTAGTGTTCAATAGCAAAATTTTCGCTTCGGCTATGGGCTATTTCAGTGTTCAATAGCCAAATTTACGCATTGGCTCTGGGTATTTTAGTGTTCCATGGCCAAATTTTGGCCTTGGCCATGGGATATTGTAGTGTTCCATAGCAAAATTTTGGCTTTGGCCATGGGATATTGTAGTGTTCCATAGCAAAATTTTGGCTTTGGCTGTAGGTGTGGCACACTGCCGTAGTTGCTCTAAACATTCCAATTCGATAAAAAAGGATCTCTTTGTTCCTTGTGTGTTTGTGAGTGTGTGGGGGAGAGAGAGAGAGAGCGAGTACCAAAATAGGTAGGTGGGAGGATCTCCAATAATGGAGCAGGAAGCGGCATCCCTGGTCGGAAGAGCAGAAGGCGGCGGCGGCGGCAAAGCAAGAGTACCACTGGTAACGGCGGCGGTGAAGGGCGGCGAAGAGGAAGGGACTGAGACTTCAAGCCACTTGACAGAGTCGCTGCCGATGATGGGGACCTCCATCCCCTCCAATGACTTGCTTCCCATTGTTCCTCTTGATACGTTATGCTGAAAATCCTACGTTTAATCTTCACGGAGAGTATATAGGGAATCGTCCTTCGAAAAGTCTACATGTGGTTTTTCAGAGGGAGAGAGTGGGAGGGAAGAAGGCCGTCGCGAGCAGGGTTTTTGCCTCGGTCATTTTGTCAAAAGGGCCAAAAATGAAAAAAAAAAACACTAGAGACAATTACAAAAAAATCCCTCAAATTTTGACTTCAATGTCTCATAAATCCTGAACTTCAAGAAACTTCATCTACACTCCCAGACAATCACTCTGTTAGTCAAATTACCCCCTACGTCCAAATCCGTCAAATTGATAACGGATTTTGGTTACTGAGTTATCTGAGTGTCAATTCATCTATCAAATCCAAAATGGGAAAAAGCTAAAAAGAGTGAAGATATCACCAATACTACACCCACATCTTAATCCCAAATGACATGTTAACACCCCCCACAGCTTCAACAACGACAACATACTTAGTGGATCATCAGCAACAAAAGGCCTGATCCATGCTTCTCTGACCAAACCCAGAAGTTGCCTCATGTATGGCTTACGATGTTCATCCATAGATATCTCGACTAGGGTCTGTAAATCCGGTCTAGATTTGAAATAATACTCAAATACACTCTCACGAATGTCCCTGTGCTTTCCCTCGTATAATCTGAAAGTTTTTTAGTGCTCAAGCTAAGCTTTGCCCTAGCAACGTAGGATAACAGCTCTGAAATCTAGCCTATTGGTTGGAAAAAACAGAACAACAACGAGGTCAAGTGTCGTCTAAGATGTGGTATGGAGCCATGGATTAACTGAGAGGGGCAGGAGCTATATATGGTCCGTACATGTGAATATAATATTCGTGTGTGTATATTTTAATTTGATAAATATTTTTACGTATAGTTGTAAGTTATACTCCCTCCGTTCCAAAATGTTAGTTCCTTTTAGGAATTAATTTTTTAAGAGAACAGAATAATTACTTCAAAATAAATGAATTTTCAAAATTACCCTTATGTTGAACATAGTTGAATTTTTCTTTGCCAATAAAAAAAAAAACAATTTCAGCATAATAACAAGTACAATTGAACTAATACATTGTGTGGAAATACAAATCACATTTGCTGCAATAATAGATACATTGTCTTCAAATAAATATGACCAAGAATTAAATCAAATAAAGTGGTACAAAATTAACACAACACAAGTCATCAAGGGCCACCTTTACATAACTTCAACAAATTTACCGGGTCTTGATTCACTGATGCACCAATTATAACCTTTCTTAGTTTGATTTTTGGCCTCTAGATTTATTTATTTATTTTTTTGCCTCTAGACTTATTCTAAATAAATAATAACATAGACCTGTAGTCACTACAGCCTACAGGACCCCCGGTTCCGTAACTCAGAGTGTAACCCACAACACAAGCTTACACTCTGTAGTAGTAGTAATTAATCACTTGCATACATATTTCACAAGCCCAGGAAAGTGAACATTCATGAAGTAGTCTTCCCAGTTAATTATCTTAGGATCGAAGTAAAACACATCGGTCTCGACACCGCCTTCTCTTGCTGACACGCGTAACTTTTCTGTGTTTATATCGTCATACCTGAAGGCGAACGGAGTCCCATTATTGACACCATAATCATTGGTTGAAGATATGCACCAAAAAAAAAAAAAAACACTAAAGAATACTTACATGCCATTGAAGAACAAGTAGGGCTTGTAAAGTTCTACCATCCGCATCACAAACTTGATCTTTCTACGCAGATCAGAGTATGTGCCTTCAAATAAGTAGCAAAATGTAGTATTTGCTAATTGTAATCCCTGAAAAGAAGCACAAGAAAGGTAGACGATATCAGTTTTAGTCGAGCCCGAATCGGCTTATGATCAAATTGTGATCCCAAATTTAAAAGTTCTAAAAAAGACAAAAATAAGCGGAAAGAGGGAAAAAAAAAGGCTTGAAAGTCAAAAGTTGAGGCCAATGAAAACACAAACCTTGAGTGGAAGCAAGTATCGAATGGCCATGTATCTGTGGAAGCTAGCCATGGAGCTTAACCATGTAATGTTGCCAACTTTAACAGCTTTTCCATCTTTTCCAATCCATGGATGTTTCTTGAAGTAAATTTGGCTGTAGTCCTGAATAGAATTCAATCTTATAGGATTTGACACTGAGGAACCCACTTGGTATATCACCACATCATCTGATGCCTGATTTGAATTAGCTGCCATTGCTACCAGCATTGAATTCACCACCATGTCAGCTGGGATCTGCAATTGCTCCTCAACATAATTTGTTGGCGTTTGGATTTTCTCAGTTTAGCTAAAAGATGAATAAATTACTAGCCACGATCTTTTTGTGGGTGGATCGGGAATCAAATAGATTATAAAAACATGAGTTTAATCAGTCGATTTATTAGTTAACAAGGAAAAATATTATCTCGACGAGTGAATAGATTGATCTTGAGACAACAATAATTAATTCTATGGCTATAAAACAAGCTTGGTACGTTTCCTTAATAATTAAGAACTATTTAAAATGAAAAGAATTGAGCTGACTGCTTTTTTTTTTTTTTTTATCTGATCTAAAGTCGACCCTAGAATAGAACTAAGGCTTCTAGAACCCCGAAGAAAAAGAAATAGATTTACTATTTTTTATTCAATTGAATCAAAATTTCAACCAGAATTCAAACCCATATTGTTCCAAAAATTCGAGAATCCAGATTTTATGGTCGTGTCATAAGAACAAGAAAAAAAATAGGGAAAACGAAAAAATCCTTATTTTAACATTTTCATTCATTTTGACCTAGTTTATCATGTAAATTTCTACTCTAATTTCCCGGGTTCATTCTCCGAGGAAATGTGTTTACATATTCTGTTGTAGTTCGTACAATCTACTTCTTTTATGATCTAGATTGAAAATCATATTCTTCTTAGAAATTAGATACTCCTATCTAGTTTTTTTTTTTTAATACATCTGTTTTACTCCTTGGTAACTAATATGACTAATTCACTTAATTTTTCTTACAAGATAGTTGATTATAGGAATAATTTATCTGTTAAACAAAGTATGTTAAAAATTATACTTTTATGGAAGAGCTCCTGATGGGTGCCCCTTTTCTGAGCTCACTCTGGTAATGTAGATTGTTTAAGAAATGCTACAGGCACTAACAAGTACTCCAAACCTTTAAATGTGCATGTGGCTATTTTAGTAGATGAATCTAGTCATGTATTCAATAATGCATTGATGTAGTAGTGTCATGTTTTCATTTAGTGTAATAATTTGTGTATTAGTTAGTGTCTGTAGCATTGCTCCTATTTAATTTTAAGAGCAATCACCCCAACAACAATATTTATTTTGATTAGATATTAATCAACATCATTGTTATTAGGGCTGTCATGCGGATCATCCGATCCGCTTAAATCCGTCCAATCCGATCCGTCCGTTAACCCATCCGTGAATGTTCGGTTCGGTTCCGGATCGAGAATTTCTTATCTGGGGTTCCGGATCCGATTCGGATCCGCTCGATCCGCCCAATAATCCTTCTTTAATCTGTCAAATCCATAACCGATACGAGCCGATCCGTAACCGATCCAATCCATCCGTATGTCACCTACGGATAGTTCCGGATCTTAAAAACCATTATCCGCTCTGAGCGGTTCAGATCCGGATCCGATCCATGGACACCCCTAATTGTTATAGATTTATCTTCATGTAAATGGGCTATATCTAGTACGACGTAAGGTTTTTTCCACGATAAATGTGTTTGGAATCGTCTTCACGGGTAGCCAATCAATTAGATTTTTGACATGGTTGGTCTCCATAAGGTCTAAAAAAATGAATTGTCTTATGATTTGTTTCTTTTCTTTTAATGCACGAACTCCCACATGTAAGCCCGCCATTCTTCTATATGGTAGGGCCCTCAATACCGGAAAATATTTTTTTTAAGGCCGATAAAAGTTTGCCAGATAATTAACTTAAGGAATAATTACCCCAAATTAATTTATATGCCTGTAAACTAACATGGATATTTGATTCTAAAAAACACTTGCGCGCCATATCTATAATACATAAATGTGGAAATGACTTATTATAGCTCACCACGTCTAATATAGATTGTGGATCACCCGGGATGTAGGTCAATCTTCCTTTTCCATAACCAACCACAAAGCTATCAACAGTTCTGCATCCAACAAAACACAATTAATTTAGAACATAAAAGTGTCAAATCAAACCAAATAAGTTTGATACTTTAGTCAATTGAGATCAACTACATGAATTATTTCTGGCCCGAACACCTGGTTACCAAAAAAAAGTACATGAACTATTTTTCACCGTTCAACTCAGTCAAGAGCTATTTTGAAATGGAATGGAATCTAGTGTGGTTATGTATATTTTTGGGGTCTTTTCGTTTTCACTTAATCGAACGGAATTGTTCATTTTCTAAAGCTTATTGAGAACATCAATCATACCAAAAGTTACGTTGATCAGATATCGATTGACATGATTTCGAGGGATATGGGGTTCCCGTAGTGAGTCAAGTCACTACGTCACGGTAGTGACCTCAATTGTGGGACCTATGGAATCTTTATTTGGGATCGGAACCGTTCATGTTTTCAAGAATGTTGAGCACACTATGGGTACAAAAAATTATGATCATCGGAGATTGGTAGAAACACAATTGAGACAAATTTGTCTTACAGTGTATTCTCCAAATGATATTGGTCATCCATATAAATGGTATCAGAACATTTGGCTACCAATATCTAATTAATTTGATTTTTTACATGAATGATCTACTCAACATTCTCGATAAATTGTGCGGTTCCGATTCTAAATGAAGATTTCATAGGGCCCACAATTGAGATCACTACGGAGACGTATACCCCAAATCCGATTTTGAGGCACTTGAATGACTTGAAATGGGTGCTGATCCTGCGTTGTATACCATTTTCTCTCAAAATAAATGCGCTCTCAATTCATACAAAGCGATATTTGATCAACATGATTTTTAGGTCAATTTTCTCAATAATCTCTAAAAATTGAACGGGCCCAACAGAGGCCCACAAAATGGGCCCGACCGTCTAGTCCATTGATCCCATTCCTTTTAGAACTTGCCAAAAATTCATATTTTATATGTTTTTTCCAATTGCATTCCGGGGGTGTTCCACTAAAGATGGCTTTTTGGTTTCTCACGGCTATTTATGTAATGTATTGTGAGAGAATGATCTGTCTTGAGAATTTGAATAAGCCGGTTTTTTGAGTTAATGGAATGGGGCTCCATGATAGTTTAGGCATTCCCAATAATAAGAGAAAAATTTGGGTGCAAATAGGGTACCAAGTGGTGCCTTATGTGATACCCGCAACACCCCATCACTGCCGTTCAAAAGTGTTTTGGACGGTCGAGATACGCATTGGGTACTGCCACATGGTACCTAGCCGGCACCAAGTTTTTCTCAGAAACATTAACCTTCAACATTAAGAATGACCAATCAATATATACCACCTACTCCATTTTTCATCCGATAAAGTGAAAATAGTATGGAATGAAATTAACATGAAATTTTCTCAAAGAAAGATCTGTTGAATTTTACCTGAGACCTTCAACCCAACCGGGGAAAGGCTCTTTGTAAGTACTAGAAATAACGGTGGGGCGGAGGATGACTAGAGGAATATTTCCCTTGATTTGTCCCAAAAGCATTTCTCCCATTGCCTTCGTAAATACATAGGTGTTTGGCCACCCATATTTCCTTGCCCTGTAATACCAAAGGAAAATCAAACCCACAAGAGTTAGTCTGTTTGGATGGTTGGTAGGTTTACTTCCTACAGAATTGATCGGTTCGATTATTAGGGTCAGATCGCAAGAAAGTAATTTATTGTGAATCCCCTAGTCTTGATGTAAATGTCATGCCTTTGATCAGACCCGAATAGAAATTACTAGAAGGGCGCGTAAACTTGTCTGGACACCCTAACCGTCAGGTAAAAAAAAAGAAGGAAAACTTTAAATGTACTCCCATATATCTTGATGGACTCATGAAGCATTGATAGTACTATGTGAAAGTTTTGATTCAGTACTCGTCCGGTTTGACATTTCTTTATTGCATTTATTGGATTCCTTTATGAGGTTGTGACCAATATCTGTTCTTGGAAATTTATTCCTTTTTTTTTTTTGAATAGTTTAATGTAAAGAAAATAATCAAATCATTTTTTTGAAGCGGAACAAAATATATACTCTCCTTCGGCTCGATTCTTTTTCTTTTACATGTTCATCATCTCGTTATTTTGATTTTTTTTTTTTTTGAACTGGAAAAAGGATGGAGGGGCCGGGCAACCAGCGTAGCAACTCCCCTTGGATGTGACCATAGAGGTTCCCGACACGCCAGTAGAATGTCCGATTTGAGCTATAGCTACTGTCCGTGAGGATAGGTCGTCACCACGGCACCACCTAGGTACAAGACTGTAACTCCCCTTGGCTGTCATCTTGTTATTTTGATTGACAAGGAAAAAAAAATGCACGGTGATAACTTGTTAATTAAGTGGATTAATAAACTATCAAGACTGTGTAAATTAAACACCTTTGAATGCCCAAATCCTTCATTGCCAATGTAATTTCTTGTTCTGAAGCCTCGTTCGCCTGGAGTTCAATAAATCTCTCCTCCATAATTTTCTTCTCCACATCAAGGTCTAACCCAGGAGTTCCATTGAGTGTCTCGCCCATGCAACAGGGTTTTTCGAGTATAAGTCCTTCCCTCTCGCCGGAAACATAAGCTGAAAAAAACGACCATATGTCGATTGATGTTACGTACCTGCTTCAGAATTAACAAACCCATATGCACAAAAAGCAAAGGGCCGAAAGCATCCACTTTGCCTAAGAGTGTCAAGTGTACTAGGCCCCAAAATATGTAGGTTTTACATACATACATTAGTATTTCGTGTATGAACATTAATTTTTGTATTTTTCTTTGATGTTAGCTGTGGACGTACTTTTACTAGTGGACATTGTGATTGATCTCCTAAGAATTAATCGAGGAACGTATAAGTTTATTATGACACCCTGAGTTACACAATCTACGCACCTTAAATTATGGTTCATGCAGTTCATGGACATTTTCATTGTTATTTTTTCCCGGGTGGCGGCTGGTATGTATGCATCTATTTCTCAGGAAGTTTAGGTTTGTTTGTGTTTGTTTAAATTAACCCCTCACTAGTTAGCTATTGCCTAGTTGAGTGATTAAGTGAAATTACCATCTTACCCTCTGCTCAAAGAAATTAAAAAAAAAATCTACATGCCTCAAATTATGGTCAATTCATGGACATCTAAATTTTCTTTGTTACTTTTTCCCGGTTTTTTTTTTGTTGAGAAATAGAAAGAAATTTCATTAAATCATCAAAGCAATACAACAAGTCTAACCGATAGCCAGAAGGCCCAGAACATAAACAACAAAAGACAAGCAACGCTAATCAGCGGTCAACCCGGGATGCGGCTAGCATGTATGCACCTATTTCTTGGGCAATCCATACACATCTTAATTAGAAACGTTCAAACAAACATAGTAGTAGAAAAATAAGTCTGACAACCAAAATGTATCGAAGAAATTTGTACTAACCAGTAGATACGTGGAGAAGCATCTTTAATTTTGCACATACTTTGGAGAAGTCCAAAACATTCTTTGCTCCCATTGTATTGAGATTGAATGCAACGTCATACCTAGATAAAATTGATCAAAGAAACAACTCTCACATACTGTACACTTTGGTGAATTAAATACGGAAAAAATCTACAATACGCACCTTTTAAAGTTGTGTATCATATGCACCTAACAAGTGGTCTAAATTGTACCACCTCATGAAGATTCGTAACATTTGGATGCGTCTCGTAATTTTTATACTAAAAACTCGTAAATTTTCAACAATATGATTCAAAACATTTTCACTAGCCGGGCTGGCCCAAGCTATTTGGGTGCCCTAGGCTCAATCGTCAAAGTGGTACCTTATATATTTTTACAATTAAACAACAATAATAGAATAATACTATCTATATAATTATTTTAGTTTATATTAAACAATAAACATGCTTTGGTTCCGGGGTATAGAAGTCTCAATTGATTGTATTTTACACACGTTTAATAAATGGTACCTTCAAATTCCTATACTTAAATATTTTTAAACAAACAAATACTTAAAAACAAAGTGTGAGGACAATAGTCGATCTCGGATAAAAAGGGTGCAATACATTCACCTTACAAATGGACAAAGTATAGCATATCTATATATATATGTTGCTTAAAAAAATAATATTTATTTTTTCTATTAGGCCGAAAAGACACCTAGTCAAGCTTAATATAAAAAATTATGAAGATGTCCCTAAAATTTGGGGTATTTGAAATGTCCTAGGCCCAGGCTTCTTGGGCCTAGGGCTTGTGCCGGCCTTGTTCACTAGAAATCATAACATTTGCTTCTCGTAACTTTTCAACAATAAAATTTGTAATATTTTTACTAAAAATCATAACATATCAGTGCGTGTCGTAACTTTTATATTAAAAACTTGTACCATTCTTGCCGATCAGAAAAAAAAAACTCGTAACATTCTAGAGGTGCATATGGTATACACCGAAACAAAGGTGTGGAACATGCATGTATTACCTTTCGTCAAAGTTGGTCGTTGCGGCTAAATTAACCACAATATCTACCTCTCCCCTCATTTCTTCAGCCAAGTTGGAGTCTTTCACACCCAAGTTTTCACAGGTGATGTCGCCAGGGACAAGAGTGACTTTTTCCGATATTAGGGTATTCATACTTGATCCCATTTTCTCTCTGAGAACCTTAAATAGGTCCTTTGCTACGGCCTACATTGATAAATTATTCACAAAAATTAAAAAACATAACCCCAAATTTTGATTTTTAAACCCAAATTTTGATTTTTGTAAAAAATTATCAGAAGGTAAGATGCATGGCGTAGAATTTACCTCATCATGGGGATTTTTTTTTTCTCGGCAAAAGAAATTTATTCATCTTTAAAAAAAGTTACGCAAAAATTAAACGGAGCAAAGGCAAAGTGACAAGGCGCCACCCAAGACCCAAAACCAGAAGGCAAGATGCTAACCGAAACAAAATGAACCACTAGAAAGAAGAAAAAAAAAAAAACCCAACCGAACAACCAAAACACCTCCAAACCTCATTATGAAACCTTTGAGAGGCTGATTTTGCATCCGGAGCTCTTAGAAGTAGATACAGCTTCTTCACATTTGGTTGAACTCTCAGTATCTTCTCCACAAATACTATAGGACCCATACAAAACAAAAAAACAAAATCAAACAAAGAATGAGAGTGAGAGAGAGAGAGAGAGTGAGAGAGAATGAGAAAGCATGAGAGTGAGAGAGAGTACTCTTTGCCAAGAAGCCAGTGGCACCAGTGACTAAAATGTTCCTGTTTTCAAGAAACTGGACAACATTACCCAACTCCATTGGAGATGAAAGTGGAGATGAAAAATGGCTGGAAAAAGATGGAGAGAATCCAAGAGGATATGACAAGGAATGCAAGCACACAATTGTCCAATTTATAGGGGTGGGTTGGAAACTTGGAGCCTCTCCAACGGGCGATCTAAAAAAAAATGGAGACTTAGCCGTAAATCTACAATATTTTACATTTTTAAGGTAGGGACATGCACATTTTCAAACCGAACATAAGGATAAGTGTCTTGTAAAATTACTAACATACTCTTCTACAAAACTAGCGTAGTGTCACTAATAACAAAAATCAATCATCTACCATCTCACCACCACCCCAACTCGGGCTGATATTTCCTGGCAACTTTCATCTCTGGGCGGCGACCCGAAAAATTAGTAGAATTTCACTAATATTTAAAAGTTCTATTATATTATAGTATAAAAAATTGAAAAAATCCGAACCACTGGCTAGGACGACCCCGTAAATTACCTGCGGGGGAGAAAAGAACATGGAAGGTTTTAGCCCAGCTAACTATCAACTCCGGTGAACCCCCACCTCAAGCCGGCAACCTACTCCTACCGGTAACAAACTCCAGCCGGCGACCCCAAAGTTGGTGAAATTTCACTTACATTGCAATTTCTGATTGATTTTGTACTTATTTCAAAAAATCGATCATCTACCAACTTCAGCAGACCCCCACTCTAGCCGCCAACCCCGACCGGCGATCCCAAAAGTAGTAAAATTTCACTAATAATGGAAAAGTTTTAATTTAGTTCGAAAAGTAAAAAAAAAAAAACAAGCAACTAGTGAAATCGCACTAATCATCATAAACATAACAGATAAAACTTCAGGGTGCAATCAGAATTAGGATCTAGTGAAACCTCACTAATATTCATTTTTCATAAAACATAAAAACGTAACAAAAATAACTCCATAAATCTAATCGTCACCATCAATGTGCTTTTGGCGTCTCCCACATTGTCTTCCCCTACATCGTCGACGAAGTTAGCTGGGGTGTTTCACAAACTAACTTATTGGCAATAAGTCAGTAAAATTGGCTTAAGTTGGTATTTTAAGTTGATGTATTATGAGAGAATATCATACTATCTCAGAAAGAGCCATTAGTTAATTTTGGGAATAAGTCAGTTTTGTGGAAACTCTTAAAGACCCTGATGGCATCTTCAATGCATCTCTATATCTCCAAAATGGAGACCGGATGTGATATATATGTTGAAAGGAGATTTTGTACAGAGACTCACACTTCATTTTGATCACTAGCTAAATCTCTAAAAGAACCTTCATTTTGACTCACTTGCTAAATCTCTAAAAGAACAATGGGTCTCTTCAAAAAATAAAAATGTTGAAGAAAAGAATGGATAAATATTACAAAATCTACCCCTCAAAATAAAATCCGATCTCCATTTTGGAGATGTAGAGCTTGATAAGAGATGCTCTAAGGTCCTAAATGAAATAAGACCAACAGACAAGAAAGAATAGAGGTGTTTTCAAACCAGGGTGACAAGGAAACACAATAGTACATATTACCATATTAGATAAAGTTCTCTATGTACGTGTTTTTTACATTTGTCACTTGAAAAATTAGAAAAGGTGTTCTTGTAAAGCTTTTTCCGCAACTTGTTTCTTCATTTGTTCTGTTAATCCAGTTTGCTGTGGATTTGCAGAAATTGGTTTGTCTGGTTCCCGAGCAGGGACAGAGCCAGGAATTTTACTATGCAGTGCAAGTATTTTTTCCAAAATACTTTGCAGGGCTATATAATTAATAGGATTTTTTTGTTTATTTCTGTAATATTAAAGGGTTTTTGTTTTTCCTTGCAGGTGACCGCCCCTCTGGCTCCATCTCTGTTCCCGAGGGGGGGGGGGGGGGGGTCGAGATTACAACTTACATGTCGCGCACCCAAACCGATTACACTCCATGCCATTCTTAGGATCAATTAGGACTTTAATATGGGCTGTAACATCGGGTAAGGAAAAGTGTATAGGCAACAATGTAAATATATGTTCAAGAATACGCTTTATTTTCACATTTGACACCAGCCTTTACATGTGAAAAGGCTCAAATAACGAACTAGGAATAAATGTATATGTCAATTGAAACGAACAAACTCAATACAACAATGATGGCCTCAAATCCAGCATGGTTTTTCAAGTTTCTACAATCTCAAGACAAAAAGCAGTGTGACACAAGTAATGCATTTCCGGCATTCAACCAAATATGAAAAAAAAAGAGGCTATCCAACAAAAAATTTGGGTGAACAATAAAAATATAAGAGTAAGTGAACTTGCAACCCTTCAAATGAAAGAATGGCTCAAAACTCACTATGGGTAAAAGTCTCCACTAGTGTTTATCAAGATTTCCTGACTATCCACATTCATCAATCAAAACCACGATCATGCAACTAATCTTGAAGAGCAAGGTGCCGAGTAAAAGATGTCATCTCTAGTGCACTCCCTAAAAAATATTTGTTAAAGTGTACACCTAAGTATATGTGGGGCCCTATTTTATGTGCTAAGAAATTAGCTAGTTAGCTAAGGATGAATGCACTTTAGTAGGCTACCTATATATGTTTATTATCTCTCTTTCTCTCTCCTAGGTCCCACAAAATTTCTCTTCTCTCTCTCCCCCTCTCATCTTTCTCTCTCCTTAAGTCTTTCCCCAAATTTAGGTAGTGAGTTGGAGCACTTTATGGAGTGAGGGGTGCCACCTAGGATTTTAGGTAATCAATTTTTGTGTACTAGAGAGTATTTTTTTTGAATTTTTCTTAGTTAGCTAGATAAGACACTTTGGGGTACTCTTTTAGGGAGTGCATTAGAGATGACCTCTATCATCATTGAGTCCACACAATATGGGGGATGACGTCTATCTATTACTATAATGAATTTAGCAATTTCTGGTGTGACTACTTTTTAACAATAAACCTACAGGTACGGAAAGTAAAAGTACAAAAATCATACTGACATCTTGTGGGGCTCACTTTTGGGTTCCATCCGAACAATTCGAACCATTCATCAATTTCAAAAATAATTTTTTCAATGGCCTCGCAAAAAATCAGGTCAATTGAATATGCATAAGTGGTGGATCTTATATATATTCCCGTGTTTTATTCAGAATTCAAGTCCATTTTAAATTTATTGACGATGGGAATATAAGATCAATCATTGAGGCATATGTAATTGAGCTGATTTTTGTAGGGCCACTAGAAAATTAATTTTAAAATTATTAAAAGATTTGAATTAGTCGTGTGAGATTCAAAAGTGAGCCCCACAAGACGTCGGTATGATTTATGTACCTAAACTTACTGTACCCGTGTCCATTTAATGGTCAAATTTAACCTTACAAAAAAACTTTCTTTGTCTTTTGATCTTAAAAACAATAGAAGCTACCATCCTTCGAAATAGGTGTGATAAAGTATGAAATCAGTCATGGGCCGGAAGGATTTACTTAAACGTTGTTGCATGAGCGGGAGAAAACCTCCCAAGTTCCAAGCATCGGCTCCCTTTTTCACTGTCATCGTCTTAACTATGGAAAATAGTCTTTTTTTTTTTTTTTTGTCATTCGTCATTCCTAATTTATACATGGGAGAGAGAGAAATGTGACCCGATCCCAAAATACAGTGTGGGGCGTTCAAGAGCTCTACCGCATGAGCTAGCCACCACTTGCATCCTCTTGTTGACAATACAGAAAAAGATACTCCATTTTGAGAGTAAACTTCATTGAAGTTGCCATGAATTTTCTTAGGTAAAACGTCAAATGTAATACTAGAGGTTTCAAGAAGAATGTTTTCCATTATCAAATGAGCACAAAATCACAAAAAAAAAAAAAAAAAACCTATAATAATACAACTATAGGTACACCTAGATGGTTTATTTTCAAAAACATAATTGCTTTATTTTATTTTATATAATATGAGGAAAAATCACATGTCTTTCCGTATGGTTGTGGGATCAATCTAAATTTCTTCCATGAAAGATCTACACAAGCAACAAAATATTGGACGGTTCGAATCTTACAAGGAGCCAAAACCAAAAGTGCAGATATGGTTTATAAACAAGACGAATAACTCAAGCAACGGATTGTTTAAGTTTGATTTAATTTTAAGAACTTGAAAATACATATTCAAGTTTGAATTATTTATCAGGCGAGCCGATGTCAAATGAGTTTCAATCGAATAGGTCACAAATCGACCTCCTTTTTTTGTTTGTGTTTTTTTATTGCATGAGTAGAGCAATTTCAAACCAAAAAGAAACAAAAAGAACTAAGCAAGCAAAGTACTCCCTCCGTTCCTAAATAATGGTCCACTACGAAAAGATGTGTAATTTTCAGATCAAGAAATAAAATGCTCCACTACGAAAAGACGTGTAGTTTTCGTACATGCTCAGAAGCATTTTATTTCATGATCCGAAAAATTACATGTCTTTTCGTAGCGAAGTAGTAATAGCTTGTTCAAGTTTGATTTGACTTTTCAGATTCATCCCGTCATGATGAATATTCCAAAAAAAATCAACGCAAAGCTAACAAATGCAAAAAAAAATTGAATAAAGACAACAAAATAAAGAAAAAATAATTTATTTTTGACAAAGCATCCCTTAATTTGTTCATCTAGTAAATTGATCTTGAACGAGTTTTTAACAAATAAATAAAAGGTCAAATTCCCAGAAACCGAATCCTAAATTATGTTGGATGATTTTTGTACATATATGGGTTGGAAGTTGGAACATTCCTATCGCTAATATTCCGTGTTTGGATATTTTTGGACATTTCGTTTTCTTCTTTATTTGACAAAAAATGCGATCTCTGTTAAGTTGAAAAGAAGCTTAAACTTGATGCTAATTAATTCACTAACCCACCTTGACCTTTTGGCTTTTAGATTAGATTAGATAGCTTCCTAATGAATACTATTAGCAAGAAGCTTAAACTTGATGCTAATTAGCCCGAAGGGTTAGTCCTGTTCATTGATGGATATGCTTCTCACACAATTGATTGGAGCTCGATTTTGGAGTCAAATAAAAAACCTACGTTTTTATGAACACCTAATTAATTTCAACGTGGATGGTCTGTCTTTGACCAAACTAAGGAAGAGATTAGTTGAGGTGCGCATAAACTAAATCGGACACCCTTGAAAAGAAAAGAAAAACAAAACAAAATGTTTTCGTTTTTATTAGCGTATCAACCACTTTTTTTCACTATGATTACAGACAAATGCTATCATGATTAGGTAACGAGTCACCACCCATAAAAGGCAATTGTAAAGGTTACATAAAATTAAAAGTAGATATATTACTGTAAGGTATTTTTTGGTGGTTTTTAATCTTCTTTTGCCTAAATAATGTTTTACCCACTGGGGGATAATTAAGTTCCACCCCTGGAAGACTCAAGTTTTTTTTTTTTGGCCATTCAATATACTTCAGTCGAGGGTTAGCGGGAGAGTTAGTAAGTTACTGTAGAGGGGGGTCTAGAAGTTATCCATAGCTCTAAACCCCAAATGCCTCTGCCGAGGCTCGTATCTTGGTCTCACTTATTAAAGAACCAGATAGATAACCGCTAGGCTACATACCCTTAGTTCTGAATCTTCAGGAATTTGAATCTCCTTTTGAGTGAAATTCTAAAGAGGCAAGCAGGCACAAAGGCTTAAATCATTTTGGTGGCAGTTCCAATTATTTGGTTGGCTGTTTAGGGGCGGTTTCAAAAAATAAGTCACTCGACTAATGAGTACTTTTCCGTATGCTAAAATCTTTACTTTTAGCACCTTTGATTTTTATATTGCTAAGAGCAACAGCCAAACATGGCCGGCCCAGGCACAAGGCTCAAGAGGCCTAAGCATAGAGCATCCAAAAAATAGGGGCACTCCCATAAATTTTACTATTAGGCTTGAGTAGGGGTCTTTTTAGCTCAATAAAAAAATAAAAAAAAACTAAAAAAAAATTTGAAAGAGACAAGGCAGCCCATCTCACACCACTGAACACCTGATACAACCCAAAAATAGGAATTTACCCAAACAAACTGTTGAAGTTGCCATGAATCCTGCCACTGGTGACGCCATGCGGAGTACTACGGGTTCAGGAGAACCCACTGAAATTAAAGTTGTGTACTACCTAGTATTTTTACTACTTACAGCGTTACAGGCCGATTGGGAGGGATCTTAAAGAGGTAGTAATAGATTTGGAGGGTTCTTAGTCATCCCGGTCTCACCGTTATGGAATGGTTTGGGTGTTAGGCTCAAACAAATAATCAAAAGAGGGATTTACGGGCCGGTATAAAAATTGGGGTGTCTTCCCTCCCGCTCCAACCTATTCCAAAAAAGCACCAGTAAGGGACTTGAGTTTATACGCATGTCTCTAACTGTGTGCTTTGCGTGTTGAATTCCGCAAAAAACAATACACAGGCATTGAAGGGGTTGGGCCCCACGTTCTGCATAAACATGCATCACTTTGACTTCTGCATGCTTAGGCTGAGTTTGCCAAAAGATTAGCAACACCTCCCTTTTTTGTTGGTTGTCTTAAATCAACCAAATTGAAAGGATGGGAGCTACTTCTCCCAATAATTCATCAACTTATGACAATCCTCCAAAACAGAGTTCTCTAACACGGACCGCGGAAACAAATAACAGGTGACAACTGAGATTGTCACAAATCGCCTGAGGGCACGAGCACCCGATGTGTGCTTAAACTAAATTCAGATGAACGGGGTCCAAACCTCGTTTGACCCCAATTCAAGCGACCCTTGTCGACAAAGCAACAACTCTTTCTGAACTAAGATCCTCACTTTCTAAGGTGGATGCTCTACCTACAGTTGTACTTCCTCCGAATATGTACAAGTTATTGGGTACCTCTTATTTTTCAATTGTTTCTTTTAAACTTTTATTAGATTCGATCAATTTTGTTATTATTTTTTAAATTCCTCTAGACAAAATATAATACCAATTTTCATCAAGAGGAAAATAATAACAAAAGTTGCAAAAAAATTACTAAAAATGGAAAAGGAATGAAAAAAGGGGTTGCTATATAATTTTTTTTCAACTCTCGTTCATGTTTTTTCTCGTTTCTAGTTTTGGTCGAGAAACAGAACTGAGATGTTGGTTGCTGATATGCGATTGAATTTTACCATGTTTTTAAATTAATGTCGTAAATTTACCATGTTCGCTAATACATTCAATATGCAATGCAACCAATTTATCACATGTCTTCATTAAGATAATAAATTTACCATGTTCGTAAATATATTTCAGCGTGTGATGTATTTACCATGTTTCTATAGTATTGTAATAAATTTACCATGTTTGTCAAAATTGGATCTTATATGATAAAAAAAAATATGAAACAACAAACATGATAAAATTGGATCTTACATGTAAATCTAATAAGAACAAAGTCAATGTGTTAAATACTCCATTTATCACCAACATGGAAATATGGTTAAAATTAAATACGAAATAAGTAGCAAACATTGTAAAATTTGATCTACATAAATTTCGGTTTATAGCACAAGTTAAATAAAATTGTTCAGCAAGAAAAATTGTTTATATCATCTACTTTGAATTTCTCCCTGATAAGGAATGTTTTACAACATACAGTATCCTTTAAGGATTATAAAATTTGAGAAGGAAAAATTCATTTTCATTAATAATTTGAAATAAGGAATGGATGAAAATGATCAAAACCAATTGTTTTATCTGTAACTATAAATTACTTAAAATCCTACTAAAATACAACTCACTTAAATAGGCAACTAAATGTTCACTAAATAAATGGTAAATAAGTTTTTTTACAAGATAAAATTATGAAAACATAACTTTAAAAATTGGAGAAATGAAAACTTACTTGGTGTCTAAAAATAAATACTGTAAGTATGATGATTATTTAATTAACTCAATTTTGTACTACAATACCTACCATCTTGAACAAAAAACGGAATTTAAATTAGGCAAAATGAACACAACTTTCATTCAAAGATACAAATGATAAGCAGCTACTGAAAAACGAGTGCAGTCCCGTATCCGAATCAAAGCTTTACGGAAACAATGGTGAATCTCTCTCTCTTTGAGTGGCCCCGCGAGAAATTAGCTCAATTCAACATGCGTAAATGATTGATCCAAAATTCCTCCATTTCATTTAGAATCATTTTGAACAAAACATGAGAAGTTTGGATCAACCACTTACGCATATTGAATTGAGTTGATTTTTAGCGGGGCCTCTCAAATTTTTTTGTAAGACGAATGAATGGTTAAGATTAATCGAATGAGACCAAAAGTGGATTCACGGGGTGGTCGGTATATTTTATTTTTTGAGCGTGAGGAGCCGGCTGGCACCCCTCAACTTTCCTCTGCATTGGAGGGAAAAAAAACTCAATAAATTTATACATGGACAAAATAGAAAGATATTAGACAATTGGAAGGGGATAGACTTAAGAATTGTTTGTTTTGTCGTTGTTCAAATTTTTTTTTTTTTTTTTGTATTGGGTAGTTTTGCATCAAATTTTTGGTAATTATAGAATCGTCTCGCCTAGAGAAATTGAAATTGAGTAAAATTATGACTTTTAACCAAATATTTTAGAACATATCTAAAAAATTATGAAACAACAGTTTTCTTGGATGTTTTCCGAAATATTTGAATAATTATAATTTTTTTATTTTTCGGAATCATTGCTTGGAGACGTACTTATAATTACAGAAAAAATCAAAACTACTGGAGTACTAACAAACTAAAAAAAATAAAAATAAAAATAAAAATAAAACCCAAAAAATTGTCGATCCGATGGCACTAGCCAATTTGAGTTTGTCTTTCTCTTTCCTTGCTTCACTACAGTACGTATAATCCAAACACAGCAATAGAAACGATGGAAATTGACGCAATCAAAGCTTGCTGCAAGTACTATGGTGAATCTCTCTCTCTCTCTCAGTTTACGTAACACTCAGTAACAGTGTATACTCATGGAAATTAATTGACAGTGTTCGTCACTGTATTTCCTGCTATTTCTTTTGGAACCAACCGAAATGACTGACCAATCGTGTAACTATGGTAATCGATAATCAGGCGAGCAGTGGGGAGGAGCAAAAGAAGCTGAAGCTTTACTCTTACTTCCGTAGTTCTTGCTCTTACCGAGTTCGTATTGCTCTCAAATTGAAAGGTTCTCTCTTTTACCTATTTTCTGGTTTCACCATTCTATATTTGTTGTGCGAATTTTTGGATTTCTTCTCGAAACCCTAAGCTTTGATTATTTCATGATTGAATGATCTTTACTGTTGCGCTTTAATTCAGGCCTGGAGTATGAATACAAAGCAGTTAATTTGCAGAAAGGGGAGCAGTTCAGTCCTGGTGAGTGGTTGTTAATGTGTGCTTAATTCCCCTTAAGATCTAATGTGTGGGACCGACATTGAGATTGTGCACCTCCTTCTTTTTAGTTCACCTTATTGGGCTACGGTTGAGGTAAGAGTAATGGAGAGGGTGAAGCGGCGGCTGCAGGATTTTAGCCTAGCGGTGATATTTATCTTAGGTTGAAATTTATCGGGTCTAGTTTATTTTTATTTTGTAGAGCTATATTATCTGCTTGAACACAAATTTAAGTGAATTTTCATTCAATCTAATTGTATAAGAATTATCCAATGTAGACCTTATTGAATAAAAATCAAATTCTATGTGAACAAAATGCAAAATGTTAGTACATTTTTTGAATCCAGGCTGAAACAATGGTGGAGCCGCCCCTGGGAGCCAGGAATGGAAGTAGAAAGGGGCCCAACAATGAGAGACATTGGTTGGATGTTTTTTCAAGATTAGATCCACTCATTGGAGTTTTTTTGGAACAAGTTTGATAAAGTAAAGAATTATTTCGCGTGCTCAAAATAAAATTGTTAATTATGGTTGAAATTCTATTTATAAATATCTTGAAAAAATATGCAAACTATATGGGAAAAAGAAAGAAAATTACCCACCCCGCGCGCGCGGGGCCCCCACAATAGGTCCACCAGTGGGCTTTGAGAATCATCATTTGTAATGGCGGGACCATGAATTTTACTTGGAAACCATGCCAGACATAATTTTAAATTTATTGAAGAGAGATGTGGATGACAAATTTATGGAAAAGTACTAAAAACATATGGAGGATGAATGAAAGGGATTATCTAAGATGGGGCTACATCCAAGAATAAAGAATGATTAGACTGTGTCCGAATCAGTCAAAATGATGGAGGAAAATTTTCGAGGTAAAATAGATTATTTGAAGTTTTATGGACATGAAATAAGTGTATTTAAGTTTTGTGAGAGCTAGTATACTTGTTATATTAATAAATCTTAAGCTGTTATATAGCTAGATACGGGAACTCAGTATCACTTGCATAGCTTATGTCTTGTACTTACTGCTTAGGATTCATTCGTGGACATTCACCTGTGCATCGGTGCTATTGAATACCCTGGGCGTTCTTCCCTCCCCTCCCAACGAAAAAGGATTTGAAAATGAAAACATTTACTTTTGTGATGTTAAGGTTGGGTTTACTTAACACAATTGAATATCGCCCCATGGATTCATTATTTTGCAACTGCGGCACAAATTTTTTTGGGACCGAGAGCGCTTTGTCTTTTCTTATATGCTGTGTAGACCGATTTTTGACTGTTATTGGTTGTAGAGTTTACGAAGCTCAATCCAATTGGGTATGTGCCGGTGTTGGTGGATGAGGACATTGTAATTTCTGACTCTTTTGCAATCTTGCTGGTGAGTGACTGGCACATTTATCCTCTTCACCTCATGCCTGTGGGATTGCATAGGTTTTATAGTTATAATACTACTTTCAAACTCTTCAACATGTTGTTTATAATCTGCAGTATCTGGAAGAGAAATATCCTCAATATCCATTGTTGCCTCATGATATTCAGAGAAGAGCAATCAACTACCAGGTACAGTCATTAACTTATTTATTCAGTTTCTGTGAATTATTTTCTGGAGGGCACTTCATAGATTGTCGTATTCACCGGCCTGTCACGAGTGGGGTATGGATACCTCCACAGACAAATTGAGACCATATTGGCCGAATGAATCACCAGCAGTTGAGTTAGTTTCCGACTTTCTGCAAGGATATTCCTCTTAAGTTCACAGTGTTATTTTGAACAGTGGTACTGTCAAATACCACTTGCTTTTGTTCATGTGAGGAGTAAAATGAACTCCATTGACTTTTCAATCATGAAGTAAAGAACACAGAAAGCTTTTGAACTCCATTCAACTGAAAACTGATATTCTGGTCTTGCTGGAACTTCCGTACTTGGTTTGTCACTCAGCCGTGATCCACTTTTTCTTGCCTAGACCAAGCAAGGAAAAAGAAACACAAAATGGATAAAACAAATGACAATAAAGTGTAACTCCTCTCTGTTTGGAGGCCTGGGACCAGGGCTTATGTGATTGTTCCCACTGTTCAAAACCATCTAAGCAAATCCAAAACTTTCTTTAAAATTTATTTCATTTCTTTCACTGCTATGAGCTGACTATTTTTACCACACAACCCCCATAATTTTTCCAAACTCTTATTCAAGGTGAAGTACCATTTTAGGTTTCTGAACTATATAAGTTGAAGTTGAAGTACCATTTTAGGTTTCTAATTCCTTGGACTAACCCTCATTGAATTCGGTATAGGCTGCAAATATTGTTTCTTCAAGCATACAGCCTCAGCAGAACTCATCTGTGCTGGTGAGTAAGAGCTCAGGATTTTGAGATTACTGTTTCATCGCTGAAATTGGTGTAATTCTATCATGACATTGTTCTTAAGAATGGTATGATAAGTATCTTTTTTCCTCCCCCCGCTTTTCAATCCGCAGAAGTGTATTGCGGAGAAAGTTAATCCAGATGAGCAGTATGTTTGGGCTAGGCTCCATATTGGGAAAGGTTTTGAAGGTAAGCATTTCCTATTGAATAAAAAATTGGGGATTTTGTCCCAATTAAATTAATCTGTCTTGCCAATTTTGACAGAGAATTTTTAATCTTTTCTGTTGCCAATGTATGTTTTCTCATTGGTATTAGTTTCGTGTGATAGATTTTGTGTTGACCATTTTCTTCCATTTTATATGCTATTACAAACATATACTGGGATCTCTGTTGATAAATCTCGTTATGGAACTGCCTTTCTACTGCCTGGCCTATTTTTCAACAGATATAGAAGCTACGAAACGATTGCATTGGTACTAAGATGAAGTTATGAACATTTATAGTGTAAGCTGCAAAATAGCATCTCTCGACATGTGAAAATTTTCAGTGCTGACATTATTCATTAGCATCATCAATCTGTCAGAAGTTCCGAGAATCGTTCCAAGCATTGAATCCCTTGGGTATATATAGCACCATTAAATAGAACTTGAAATGGTAGATATGACCTTATTATCTACTTAAGGCTTAAATGTTCAATTTATCCTTGACCAGAAGCCCTTACTATTCACACAGTGTTTGTAAACCTACTTTAAGGAGCATCTGAGGATAAAAAGATGGAAGTTGACTGCAATTGATCTCGGTTAATCACATTCATGATCCAGCAACTCCAGTACTATGGATATCCTGTTCTGCACTTTTGTTTTTGGCCCTACAACTTATGCCCTAGTTGACTGTAAGTAAGTTTATATTTTATGGCGCGAGGATGTACAACCACCTTTTTGACGCGGACACACAAGTTCTGGTGTTTTAAAATGATTTTATCAACGCACTCAGTGAGAGTGCATCAGGCACTCTTACTGAACTGACAAAACTTGTCAGTTAATTCATTATGTGATTATCTCTTGATGGGGGGAGTGGAGTGTTGGAAGTGCACCATTTGCATATAATTGACTCTCCGTAGATTACGTTTATGACCATGAATATGTGAGATTGATATATTGTTAGGCCATGTAAAAAATCCGCTGCCGATTTCTGTTAGTTAGTCTTATTATGTATTTGTGAGTACCAATTTGAATTCCGGATCATCAATATTTCTCTTTTTTCTTGTTAATCCTTGAACAAATACTATGCCAAATTTACTTTTCAGTTAGGGAGTAAATGTTTGCCTGTAAGAATTTCTGGGCAAACACTGACTGCTTATAAGTCTTGAGTTGCTTTGATATGATTAGGGTTACTCTGAAAATTTTGTTGAATTTCAACTGATTTCCATGTATGCATTGTTGCAGCTCTTGAGAAGTTATTACATGACTATGCTGGGAAATATGCCACCGGAGATGAAGTCTATCTGGTTTGTTTCTTCCCTGCTGTCTATGTTCAACCATAGAATGTTCATACTGGATCCAGATTCTGTCACGGTACAGCGGCCCTTGAAATTGATAGACTCTTTAAACCAACAAAGAGCCATTCGAGTGGCAAAACGGGATTTGTACATCTGAACTCAGAATGTAATTTGAACCACAGTCTAAACACAATTATGGATTAAACCCATGGGTCAATAGTCGCTAAGCAGGAAGGGCGCCAAATTATCGCTCCAGATACCAGGATTTAACATAAAGCAATGTTGCTTTTCATACTGTAGCAACTTTTTGCATGGAATGATTGACACATGATCCAAAAACATAAGTTGCGTATTACTTTAGTACGAGTGCTTATGTGAAATTATCTTGTTCTCACACATCATTTTTTTGGCTATCGCGTGCAGGCAGATTGCTTTATAGCGCCTCAGTTACATGCAGCATTCAAATGGTTCAATCTTGATATGGTAATGCCAATCCTTTAGCTCATAACCAAGTTAATTTTGTTTGTAATTTATGTTTTGGCATAAAAAATAGTAAATAATGTGCATGTAGAAGTTTAGCATCCCAATTTCCCAAAGAAAGGGAGAAATCCATATGGGAGGGCTGTGAACTCTCTGATGTGGTTTTTTCTTTGTGGATCTGATGCTTGATGCTCGTGTGTAGGGATTGTAGTTTATGGTGGTCCCGGATTCTGGATAATGAATTCTCTAAAGGGGAATTTACACTTACACAGTACACACACTGTACTTTGCACGATTTGCAAAGACACCCCCCCCTGAACGAACCCATTATTAGGCACTTACACCCCTCGTACTTTCGACTAAAGTGCAACCATTAAGAAATCCGTTATGATTGACGGAAAAGTCTTAAATGTCCATTCATTACCTCACTGACTGTCAGAAAAGAAATAAAATCATCCCTTCCCCTATTATCTAACTAAGCTTCGAATATTTTCTACCCAATTTGTTTCTTTCTTGCAATATACCGCTGCTTGTTTTTCTATTAAAACTCCGAACTTCTGAAACCACTTATATCTCTCGATCAATAAAGTTTTATTGACCCAAGGCCCTCCAATAAACCACTTCGCTGCTAGTTATCATGTATTTGGGAAAATTGAATAGTGGCATGTATTGGCTGTGATGTAAGCCATAGTACCAAGGAATGAGCCAAGATAAAAAGACTACCACTTGCACTAGATAAAAATAAAAATTAGTCTATGTGAAGATTTGAAGCTGATTTGAAGCTGAAACACTTTGCCAACAACGGATAAAAATGGATACTAGGTCCATGTCAGCCGGTGCACCCACCCGGATTTGTGGTGCATCAATTGGTTAATATATGTTCATCGGTGTGTATATTACATAGATCTAAGGAGGTCCAGCTTCAGGAAGAAAAGGAGAGAACATGCATTTTATTGCAACACATGTAGCTGTCCCCAAGGATTGCCTATCTAAAGCACTCAAGTTTGTCAGAACAAAGGAAGAGAAGGAAAAAAGAAAGGAAAGGACGAAGCTCTTATCTCTAAAACCCTCTCTCTCTGTCTTGACCTCAGAAAACCTACAAGATCTCAGAAATCTCTCTCTGCAAAAATCCAAAATGCCTTTGCTTTCAAAGCCCACTCATAAAAAATAAAACAAAAACTTAACTCCCTTTAACGTGGACAAACATATTTTTTTGTTTTATTTTTGACAAAATAAAACAAAAATTAGCAATGTTTGTTTTACAATTTCCTGAATAATTTTCTAACTATTTATATCCAAAGAATAAATCAATTAAAGAATTGTCTAATTATACCTTTTGGCTTGCACTTGATGGGCTCCTTAAATTCGAGAGGATGGCATTCGAAGAGGGAAGAGAGAGTGGTTTAAGGGTTGGGGTTTGCAATGCTCTATTTTTGTGAAATGGAGGTCCATAAGCCTTATAAATGGCTTCCAGGGGTATTTTAGGTATTATAGAAGTCGTTTTGAAGGGAGAACTCCCTCCCCTCACTTTTCCGTCAATCTTAACGGATTTCTTAACAGTTGCACTTTAGTTGAAAGTACGAGGGGTGTGAGGCCTAAAAATGGAATTCAGGGGCGACTCTGCAAATCGGACAAATTACAGGGGGGTAAGTGCAAATACCCCTCTTTAATACTATTTTTATCTCCCCCGTCAAGTATTTACGAAGACAGTCCAAACACTTAAATGTGGATTATATAGTCGACCTTCCTGATTTGGGATTGTATTGTAGAAAGAAGCGCATGCACATTCGCGACGCTTATTCTAGAATTTCAGCTTCTATGTTTTTCCTCTGATGAACTTGGAACATCTTTGATTTTAAATGGTGCTTTATCTCCTTAGGATTTGTTCTTTGTGCAATGACAAACTCTCTCTCTCTCTCATTGTGATATGTGCCCTGGCCTCACTGTGCATGAAATTACTGCTTGTTTAAGTGCCATTGATGCTTTCTTATCATTCTTTATCTTCGTCTGCTACTGTTAAAAGTTTCTTGTTGGTCCTTTTTCAGACTCCGTACCCTCTTCTGTCTAGGTTGAATGAGGCATACAATGCGCTACCTGCCTTTGTAGATTCTGCGCCAGAAAACCAGCCGGATACGCCAGTTTAGGCATTGAGTTGAGGAATATGGAAGTTCTTGTTATTGTATGCTCTTTCTTCTCTTTTCGATTTTCTAGATTATGATTTCTATTGGTGCTTTCAGGTGTCTAATCACTCGGAATTTTTTTTAAAGTTGGGTTTATGCTTGACCACTAAGCCTTTGATTGGATCATGGATTTGTGCAGGGATGAAAAGTGAAATTACCCAAACCACTAAAGAGTCTCTGAGAGGGTGAATGGGAAATCAAATTAAAAATTAATTCGAATACCACTTAAGGCAATTAACCAAGCTCCATGCTAATTTATGCAATTCAACAATGAAATTAAAGAGCAACAACACAAGGATATACTTGGAAACTACTTAGGGTCAACACATCTAAGCTTAAAACCACAGCATATTTCTACTTATATTCCATAAATCAAAAGGTTACAACAAGTTTCGTACTAGAAATTACCAACAAGCCCCTTGTTACACCTAACTCCATCTCTTGATGTAGCACCCCATGCTCCTTGACTTCATGGGACACCCCGAGCAAGCACGTCTTGATCTCCGAATCACCGTGGCACCGGATCCATTCTTGCTCAACTAGACATCAGGCATAGATGCATAATGCATGATTTTGAAATTTTGATGAAGATTTTGATAAGAAATGAATAAAAGATGATTGAATTGGAATATAAATCATCTATATTGCATAGAACCACATGAATATAAGAGGAAATGACTCTCTCTCTCTCTCTCTCTAAAAGTGGGCTGACGCAAGAGTTGTATCCTAAAAGAGTGGAAAGAAAGCTTATATATACCCTCCTAATACGCACCCAACCATCATAGCACTAAGAGTAGGGTCAGGGTTTTGAATGTTCTGATCATACCATTCCTTTGAAAAGATTTCACTGTCTTCTCAAAGGCAAAACAAGACACCATGCCTAAAGACTAGAAAACCTTGATGTTCCCTATAAATGCCCAGACTCCAAAAATCAATTTGATGCATGAAACATTAACATGAATGCGTATGAAATGCATATACCTTTCATCAACTAGGCACAAGCAAGCATGGCATCTTCATCTCGAGAAGTCTTGAATCAATGGGCGGAGTAACTAAAACCAATAAATGGAAAACCCTCTAATGGTTTGTCAACATCCGGAAATTGCCAATAAACCTAACAGAAAGGTAGAGGAAATGATAAGGAGGCTAATGTTGTGAAGAAGCTAAACGATTGCTTTGGCCCCTATCATTTTCCTTTCCCTCATATTAGCCCTGCACATATGCACAATCCAAACACAGCTAAGCATTGGGGGTCACAATGTTTTGCTCTGCTTGGTGTTCGCAAGACACAAGGGGAGTAAGTGGTTAAGGCCCTAACACCAATGTTGACAGAGTAACAGGTACCACTAGTGGTGGTTTAATGGCTTTGATTTTCCACAATATTGAGATACTTCATTCAAGTACTCTCTGCTGGTCGGGTAGGGCTTTGTTGGTTTTTTGTACTGAATCTTCCTCCTTTCTTTTGTTTCTAGGTGAAGCTGTGAAGCAGATTTCGGGCAGAGCTGCTACGATGCTAGCAGACTCCACCAAGCTTCGTCTATATGAGAATAATGATTGAATAACCTGAAGTTGTGTTTATTTGAACATCTTATATGGTTTCCTAAAGTTCAACTAGCTCGTTGTTCCACGAAATAAACAGGTTTTAGTATTCCTAGTTATGAGTTCTGGTGTTAACTAGGTCATTGTTCCGCGAAACGAACAGGTTTTAGTATTCCTATTTAAGAGTTCTGGTGTTAAAATCTTTACATGCTGTTATAATCAGTTCATGCTTCTAAATTGTGTTAAAATCTTTACGTGCTGTTATAATCAGTTCATGCTTCTAAATTCTCCTCTTTGGGGTCGAGAGATTACTATGATGGCTGATTATGTCAGGGAAAAAAAAAACCCATGTATTTGTAGACTGGAAATGCTGCCCATTTTTTGAAATATTTTGAAAGCAAGTGGGATTGTAATAGACCGGGAGAGTCGAATTTGTTTGGTATCATACAATTGACCTGTGTAGGCCTGGTTTAGAAACAGCCTATTGATGTCTTGTAGGCTCTGCTTTTGTTTTCTATGTTCAAATCAAAACATCCAATTGATGTCTTGTGTTTTCAGAATTCCCCTGTTTTCACCTTCTTGAACACACACTCTCTCTTAGTCTCTTTCCCTCGGGGCCGAACCACGAGTATTTATATTAATAATATTAAATCTATATCAAACTATATATTGCTACTTGCGAGGTCCGAGAAAGATGTGAGATTGTGTATATGTGTGTAGCCGTTGTTTAATGTTTACGCAACAACAAAATTGATTGATAATTTGAAATTTTAGGAATTTTTTCCACATGTATACGAACTGTAAGAACTATTTCCCACTCTATGAACTTGTACGGGCCAATTTCATAGAATTTTTTAAAATTAATCTGAAAAACTAATGTAGTACATGAGAATATTTGGGGTTGTGCAAGGGCCTGGGCACCCCCTTTTGTTTGCCACTGGGTGACACTGACCTTGAGAACTTGGGATATACTACTTCTCATTTTAATAATCCTACGAGGATAATAAAAAACGATAATGTGATTTTCAAAAGTTGAGAGACAATCCCTTGGAATGTTAGAGGTATGAATAACTGAATGGTAGTACCAGATTTTATGCTTCTACAAGAAAGAGCTTGATCTTGTAGCAAGTGTTTTTGCCCCTTTTTTGTCTCGATGTAGTCAAGTTATAAAAAAAAAACTCTGGCATACAGTTAAACTAAAAAACATGTTTATATACTATAATAATTAATAACTGAGTGGATGAAGGCCCGTAGCCACCTTTTGCATTTTGGGGTTTTACTTATCACATTTCGAGTGTTTGGCAGATGGTGGCCAAAATGGGTTTTCAGATTTTGGATTTAGAGAGCAGAATGAAGAAATAGGGTGGGAGGAGCTTTTTGACTTCTCATTTTTCACTCTTCTCATTTTGTTTAATAAAAAGACCTACAAAATGTATTTAACACATATCTCCCAAACACTGCTCATGTTGCAAAATGCATTCTGCATATTTCTCCCAAACATTACTCCCAGATTCAAAACACATTCTGATCATAATTCAAAAAACAAAAAAACCAAAAAATAAAAAATGAAAAAAACTGAAAAGTAAGCTTCCAAACGCCTCCTAAAATGTAACACCAAAGGCACACAAAAGAAGATGAGACATGCAACGTGATATCGTTATAATTTTTTTTTTTTGGGTGCGATTGTGTTATGAAAACGAACTTAGGGACGGGAAATCATAAAAGGCCCAAGAAATATGGAAAACAATACTGAAAAATTAGCCCTCGAAAGGATTAACTCCTTTTCAATACCGACAGTGAAGGTACCCATTATTGCATCCAATGTCTAGACGTATAAGGTGTCTAAAAGTCAATCTACATCCATATTAAGATCCCGTTCCAGTAACTCAAAAATCTAAAAGCCAATTTATTATGTTTTTCGAGATATGTATCCTCTCATAATACATTACATAAAAAACCACAAAAGGCCAACGTATTTTTCGAACTCTCACATAAAAAAGCCAAAAAGCCAAGTTAATGGCACACCCCCTAAACAATGGACATTGCTACATATACAGAACCTATATGCACAGAAAATGTACAGGGCACTTTGGAGACCCACTTGTGGGTCCCACACGAAAGATCCAAACCGTTCATTCATCTTAAAATAATTTTACAACGGGCCCCGCAAAAAATCAGCTTGATCCGACGTCTGTAAGTGGTCCATCTAAAATCCCTCCGTTTCATTCAATCGATTTTGAATGAAACGGGGGGATTTTAGATCGATCACTTATAAATGTCGGATCGATTTGATTTCTCGCAAAGGCTCTTAAAAAATTATTTTAAGATCAATGAACGGTTCGCATCTTGATTATTGGAAGGACTAATTTATTGGGTTTACTTAACACAATTTAAATCCAGCCACATGGATTCATATTTTGCAACTGCGGCACAAAATTTATTGGGACCGAGAGCGCTTCGTCTTTTCTTTCTTAGATGCTGTGTTGATCGATTTTTGTCTGTTATTGGTTGTAGAGTTTGCAAAGCTCAATCCAATTGGGTATGTGCCCGTGTTGGTGGATGAGGACATCGTACTTTCCGACCCTTCTGCCATCTTGATGGTGGAGTGGCTGGGACATTTATCCTCTTCACCTCATGTCCGTGGGATTGCATAGATTATAATTCTACTTTCGAACTCTTCAACGTGTTCTTTATAATCTGCAGTACCTGGAAGAGAAATATCCTCAACATCCATTGTTGCCTCATGATCTTCAGAGAAGAGCAATCAACTACCAGGTACAGGTCATTAACTTATTTACTCAGTTTCTGTGAATTATTTTCTGGAGGGCACTTCATAGATTGTTGTATTCACTGGCCTGTCACGAGTGGGGTATGGATACCTCCACAGACAATTGAGCTGATATTGGCCAAATGAATCACCAGCAGTTGAGTTAGTTTCCGACTTTCCGCAAGGATATTCTGTTGGAACAATTGCTCGAAAATAAGGAACTTGTTACCTCAAATCTGTGTACGAAAACAGATTACAAACCGAACGGAATAATGGCTGTGATTGGGTTGAGTCGCAGACTAGGTCGCTCTCTTTAAGATGTTTCGCGGCTCTGCCCAGATTGTGTAAGCAGGTCAACACACCACGTTGTCCCCAGTATAAAACAGCCCAGAAATCACCACCTCTGTCTCGGATTCCTCTGCACCGAAGAAAACCGACTACAAAACACTATTTAATATGATACAGTTTCCAAAAATTTCTGAACTTAAGCAAAACATTGGGCTTTTCTTGTGAGCGCGCGAGGCCCAAATTGGCGGATTTGCAACCCCCTGCGCGCGAGGTTCGCAACGCACACCCGGTTAACCCAAATTGGCCTAGACCTCGGCCCATTTCGTGGGCGCGCGAGACCTCCCTTGGGTCTAGCCACATTCATAAGTACACTAAAGGGTTGTGATATATAAACCCTTTGAAGTTCTTTCAATTAGCCAATGTCTGACAAAAGGTTTTTCTTTGTTTTGGAAATACATAACCCAACATATTCCTTATAGGTTCACAGTGATATTTTGAACAGTGGGACTGTCAAGTACCACTTGCTTTTGTTCATGTGAGGAGTAAAATGAAGTCCATTGACCAGGGCTTATGTGATTGTTCCCACTGTTCAAAACCATCTAGGCAAATCCAAAACTGTTTTGAAAATTTATTTCATTTCTTTCACTGCTATGAGCTGACTATTTTTACCACACTACCCCCATAATTTTTCCGAACTCTTATTCAAGGTGAAGTACCATTTTAGGTTTCTGAACTATATCAGTTGTTTTTTACTTTGTCATCTTTTCATACTATTTCTAACTCCTTGGACTAACCCTCATTGAATTCGGTATAGGCTGCAAAGATTGTTTCTTCAAGCATACAGCCTCTGCAGAACTTATCTGTGCTGGTGAGTAAGAGTAGGGTCAGGGTTTTGAGATTAGTGTTTCATTGCTGAAATCCATGTAATTCTATCACGACATTGTTCTTAAGAATAGCATGACAAGTGTCTTTTTTCCTCCCCTACTTTTCTATATTGCGGAGAAAGTTAATCCAGATGAGAAAGGTTTTGGGCTAGGCTCCATATTGGGAAAGGTTATGCAGGTAGGCATTTCCTATTAAATGAAAAATTTGGGAAATTTGGGGTCCCAGCAGTGGCGGCTCCAGGATTTCTCGTGAGGGTGTTCGGAAATTCTACACAAGCAACAAAATGTTGGACGGTTTGAATCTTACAAGGAGCCGAAACCAAAAGTGCAGATATGGTTTATAAACAAGACGAATAACTCAAGCAACAGATTGTTTAAGTTTGATTTACAACTTTTAAGAACTTGAAAATACATATTCAAGTTTGAATTATTTATCAGGCGAGCCGATGTCAAATGAGTTTCAATCGAATAGGTCACAAATCGACCTCCCTTTTTTGTTTGTGTTTTTTATTGCATGAGTAGAGCAATTTCAAACCAAAAAGAAACAAAAAGAACTAAGCAAGCAAAGTACTCCCTCCGTTCCTAAATAATGGTCCACTACGAAAAGACGTGTAATTTTTAGATCAAGAAATAAAATGCTCCACTACGAAAAGACGTGTAGTTTTCGCACATGCTCAGAAGCATTTTATTTCGTGATCCAAAAAATTACATGTCTTTTCATAATGAAGTAATAGCTTGTTCAAGTTTGATTTGACTTTTCAGATTCATCCCGTCATGATGAATCAATAATCCAAAAAAAATCAATGCAAAGCTAACAAATGCAGAATTTTTTTGAATGAAAGCAACAAAATAAAGAAAAAATAATTTATTTTTGACAAAGCATCCCTTAATTTGTTCATCTAGTAAATTGATCTTGAACGAGCTTTTAACAAATAAATAAAAGTTCAAATTCCCAGAAACCGAATCCTAAATTATGTTGGATGATTTTTGTACATATATGGGTTGGAGGTTGGAACATTTCTAGCGCTAATATTCCGTGTTTGGATATTTTTGGACATTTCGTTTTCTTCTTTATTTGACAAAAAATGCAATCTCTGTTAGTTGAAAAGAAGCTTAAACTTGATGCTAATTAATTCACTAACCCACCTTGACCTTTTGGCTTTTAGATTAGATTAGATAGCTTCCTAATGAATACTATTAGCAAGAAGCTTAAACTTGATGCTAATTAGCCCGAAGGGTTAGTCCAATTCATTGATGGATATGCTTCTCACACAATTGATTGGAGCCCGATTTTGGAGTCAAATCACAAACCTACGTTTTTATGAACCTCCTAATTAATTTCACCGTGGATGGTCTGTCTTTGACCGAACTAAGGAAGGAATTAGTTGAGGTGCACGTAAACTGAACCGGACACTCTTAAAAAGAAAAAAAACAAAACAAAATGTTGTCGTTTTTGTTAGCGTATCAACCATTTTTTTTCACTATGGTTACAAACAAATGCTATCATGATTAGGTAACGAGTCACCACCCATAAAAGGAAACTGTAAATGTTACATAAAATTAGAAGTAGATATATTACTGTAAGGTATTTTTTGGTGGTTTTTAATCTTCTTTTGCCTAAATAATGTTTTACCCACTGGGGGATAATTAAGTTCCACCCTGGAAGGCTCAGATTTTTTTTTTTTGCCATTCAATATACTTCAATCAAGGGTTAGCGGAAGAGTTAGTAAGTTAGTGGAGAGGGGGTCTAGAAGTTATCCATTGCTCTAAACCCCAAATGCCTCTGCCGAGGCTCATATCCTGATCTCACTTGTGGAAGAATCAGGTAGATAACCGCTAAACTACAAACCCTTGGTTCTGAATCTTCAGGAATTTGAATCTCCTTTTGAGTGAAATTCTAAAGAGGCAAGCAGGCACAAAGGCTTAAATCATTTTGGTGGCAGTTCCAATTATTTGGTTGGCTTATGTTTAAGGGCAGTTTCAAAAAATTAGTCACTCGACAAATGAGTACTTTTCCATATGCTAAAATCTTTACTTTTAGCACCTCCGATTTTTATTTGCTAAGAGCAACAGCCGAACATGGCCGGCCCAGGCACAAGGCTCAAGAGGCCTAAGCATAAAGCATCCAAAAAATAGGGGCACTCCCATAAGTTTACTATTAGGCTTGAGTAGGGGACTTTTTAGCTCAATAAAAAAATAAAAAAGAACTAAAAAAAAATTTGAAAGAGACATGGCAGCCCATCTCACACCACTGGACACCTGATACAACCCAAAAATAGGAATTTACCCAAACAAACTGTTGAAGTTGCCATGAATCCTGCCACTGGCGACGCCATGCGGAGTACTATGGGTTCAGGAGAACCCACTGAAATTAATCAGTTGTGTACTAGTAGTATTTTTACTACTTACAGCCTTACAGGCCGATTGGGAGGGATCTTAAAGAGGTAGTAATAGATTTGGAGGGTACTAGTCATCTCGGTCTCACCGTTATGGAATGGTTTGGGTAGTCATCCCGGTCTCACCGTTATGGAATGGTTTGGGTGTTGGGCCCAAACAAATAATCAAAAGAGGGATTTACGGGCCGGTATAAAAAGGATTTTGGGTTGCTGCTGTGCAGCCCCATGCACAGCAGGTGCTGTGCGCCATCCGTTGCTCGGATGGATGGCCCAGATTTCATCTTGCACGCACGACAACCAACGGTTCGGATGTAAGGGTGCCGAGGTGAAATCTGGGCCGTCCATCCGAGCAATGGATGGCTCGGATGGTGCACAGCACCTGCTGTGCACCCGCTGCACAGCAGCAACCCCTTGTCCGTATAAAAATTGGGGGTGTCTTCCCTCCCGCTCCAACCTATTCCTAAAAAGCACCAGTAAGGGACTTGAGTTTATACGCGTGTCTCTAACTGTATGTTTTGCGTGTTGCATCAAAAAACAATACACAGGCATTGATGGGGTTGGGCCATGTTCTGCATAAACATGCATCACTTTGACTTCTGCATGCTTAGGCTGAGTTTGCCAAAAGATTTTATGGGATGATTTCATGTGATTTCCCATTTTATTAACACCTCCCTTTCTTGTTGGTTGTCTTAAATCAGCCAAATTGAAAGGATGGGAGCTACTTCTCCCAATAATTCATCAACTTCTGACAATCCTCCAAAACAGAGTTCTCTAACATGGACAGCGGAAACTAATAACAGGTGACAACTGAGACTGTCACAAATCGCCCAAGGGCACGAGCACCCGATGTGTGCTTAAACTAAATTCAGATGAACGGGGTCCAAACCTCATTTGATCCCAATTCAAGTGACCCTTGTCGACAAAGCAACAACTCTTTCTGAACTAAGATCCTCACTTTCTACGGTGGATGCTCCACCTACAGTTGTACTTCCTCTGAATATGTACAAGTTATTGGGTACCTCTTATTTTTCAATTGTTTCTTTTTTAACTTTTATTAGATTCGATCAATTTTGTTATTATTTTTTTAAATTCCTCTAGGCAAAATGTAATACCAATTTTCATCAAGAGGAAAATAATATCAAAAGTTGCGAAAAAATCACTAAAAATGGAAAAGGAATGGAAAAAAGGGGTTGCTATATAATTTTTTTTCAACTCTCGTTCATGTTTTTTCTCGTTTCCAGTTTTGGTCGAGAAATAGAACTGAAATGTTGGTTGCTGATATGTGATTGAATTTTACCTTGTTTTTAAATTATTGTCGTAAATTTACCATGTTCGCCAATACATTCAATATGCAATGCAACCAATTTATCACGTGTCTACATTAAGGTAATAAATTTACCATGTTCGTCAAAATTGGATCTTATATGATAAAAAATAAATATGAAACAACAAACATGATAAAATTGGATCTTACATGTAAATCTAATAAGAACAAAGTCAATGTGTTAAATATAATTTATCACCAACATGGAAATATGGTTAAAATTAAATACGAAATAAATAGCAAACATTGTAAAATTTGAACTACATAAATTTCGGTTTATAGCACAAGTTAAATAAAATTGTTCAGCAAGAAAAATTGTTTATATCATCTACTTTGAATTTCTCCCTGATAAGGAATGTTTGACAGCATACAGTATCCTTTAAGGATTATAAAATTTGAGAAGGAAAAATTCATTTTCATTAATAATTTGAAATAAGGAATGGATGAAAATGATCAAAACCAATTGTTTTATCTGTAACTATAAATTACTTAAAATCCTACTAAAATACAACTCACTTAAATAGGCAACTAAATGTTCACTAAATAAATGGTAAATAAGTTTTTTTACAAGATAAAATTATGAAAACATAACTTCAAAAATTGGAGAAATGATAACTTACTTGGTGTCTAAAAATAAATACTGTAAATATGATGATTATTTAATTAACTCAATTTTGTACTACAATATCTACCATCTTGAACAAAAACGGAATTTAAATTAGGAAAATGAACGCAGCTTCCATTCAAAGATACAAATGATGAGCAGCCACTGAAAAACGAAGATAGTCCCGTATCCGAATCAAAGCTTTACCGAAACAATAGTGAATCTCTCTCTCTCTCTTCCTCTCTTCCCGTGAGAAATTAGCTCAATTCAACATACGTAAGTGATTGATCCAAAATTCCTCCTCATTTAGAATCGTTTTTGAATGAAACAGGATAATTTTTAATCAACTAGTAATGCATGTTGGATTGAGCTGATTTCTTGCTGTGCCACTCGAAAAATTATTTTTACAATGAATGAACGGTTCAGATCATTCATGTGGAACCACAAGTGAATCATGGGATGGTCGGTATATTTTATGGACGCGAGGAGCCGGCTGGCACCCCTCAACTTTCCTCTGCATTGGAGGGGAAAAAAACACTCAATAGGACAAAATAGAAAGACATTAGACAGCTGAAGGGGATAGACCTAAGAATTTTTGTTGTCTTTATTCAAAATTTTTTTTTTGGGCGGTCGTTAGTTTTGCGTCAAATTTTTGATAATTATAGGCTCGTCTCGTCTCGACAAGAGAAATTGAATTGAATAAAATTATGTCTTTTCCAAATTGCTGGTCCTTCTTTCCGTTTTGGGATGTCCCAAAATATTTTTCCAATTTCTAAAAATATCCATCAAAACAGGGTGACTTTCCAGTTTTACCCTTAAAAAATACTTTTTCCATCTCAATTTGTTTGGCCATTATTTTTTATTTTATAACGGTTCTTATGATTTTGAAAACTTTGTATAATAAAACTAATTGATATCTATCAAACAAGATACATATTGCATATGTTTTGAGTTTTATATAAAAAATTAGCTTCACGAATTGGCCACAGTAATTTTGACTGGACTTAGGGCAAAACAGAAAAGACAATACAAAGTTTTCACACCCCTTAAAAACCCACTTTCCCAAAAGGGGCAAGCAAATTGGGACGGAGGGAGTATTTTTTGTTAGAAAATATCTAAAAAATTATGAAAAGACAGTTTTTTTGGGATATTTTCCAAAATAGTAATTATAATTTTTTTTAATTTTTCGGAATCATTGCTTGGAAACCAACTTATAATTACAAAAAAAATCAAAACTACTAGTACTAACAAACCAAAAAAAATAAAAATAAAAACAAAACCAAAAAATTTCTCGATCCGATGGCACTAGCCAATTTGAGTTTGTCTTTCTCTTTCCTTCGTTCACTACAGTACGTATAATCCAAACAACACACAGCAATAGAAACAATGCATTCACCGAAAGACGAGCCAATTTCCAGTTCCCAATCAAAGCTTGCTGCAACTATGGTGAATCTCTCTCTCTCTCTCTCTCTCTCAGTTTACGTAACAGTGTATACTCATGGAAATTGACAGTGTTAGTCACTGTATTTCCTGCTATTTGGAACCAACTGAAATGACTGACAAATCGTCTATCTATGGTAATCGATAATCAGGCGAGCAGTGGGGAGGAGCAAAAGAAGCTGAAGCTTTACTCTTACTTCCGTAGTTCTTGCTCTTACCGAGTTCGTATTGCTCTCAAATTGAAAGGTTCTCTCTTTTACCTATTTTCTGGTTTCACCATTCTATATTTGTTGTGCGAATTTTTGGATTTCTTCTCGAAACCCTAATCTTTGATTATTTCATGATTGAATGATCTTTACTGTTGCGCTTTAATTCAGGCCTGGAGTATGAATACAAAGCAGTTAATTTGCTGAAAGGGGAGCAGTTCAGTCCTGGTGAGTGGTTGTTAATGTGTGCTTAATTCCCCTTAAGATCTAATGTGTGGGAGGACCGACATTGAGATTGTGCACCTCCTTGTTGTAAATGCACCTTATTGGGCTACAGTTGAGGTGAGAGTAAAGGAGAGGGTGAAGCGGCGGCTGCAGGATTTTAGCCTAGCGGTGATATTTATCTTAGGTTGAAATTTATCGGGTCTAGTTTATTTTATTTTGTGGAGCTATATTATCTGCTTGAACACAAATTTAAGTGAATTTTCATTCAATCTAATTGTATAAGAATAATCCAATGTAGACCTTATTGAATAAAAATCAAATTCTATGTGAACAAATTGCAAAATGTTAGTACATTTTTTTGAATCCAGGCTGAAACAATGGTGGAGCCGCCCCTGGGAGCCAGGAATGGAAGTAGAAAGGGGCCCAACAATGAGAGAAATATTGGTTGGATGTTTTTTCAAGATTAGATCCACTCATTGGAGTTTTTATGGAACATGTTTGATAAAGTAAAGAATTAATCTCAAAATATTGTTGCTATAATATAAGCCAATGACACCAGTATCATTAGCGCACAATATCATTGATCATAATTTCGCGTGCTCAAAATAAAATTGTTAATTATGGTTGAAATTCTATTTATAAATATCTTGAAAAAAATATACAAACTATAGGGGAAAAAGAATGAAAATTACCCACCCCGCGCGCACGGGGGCCCCACAATAGGTCCACCAGTGGGCTTTGAGCGAATCATCATTTGTAATGGCGGGACCGTGAATTTTACTTGGAAACCATGCCAGACATAATTTTAAATTTATTGAAGAGAGATGTGGATGACAAATTTATGGAAAAGTACTAGAAACATATGGAGGATGAATGAAAGGGATTATCTAAGATGGGGCTACATCGAAGAATAAAGAGTGATTAGACTGTGTCGGAATCAGTCAAAATGATGGAGGAAAATTTTCGAGGTAAAATAGATTATTTGATGTTTTATGGACGTGAAATAAGTGTATTTAAGTTTTGTGCGAGCTAGTATACTTGTTATATTAATAAATCTTAAGCTGTTATATAGCTAGATACGGGAACTCAGTATCACTTGCATAGCTTATGTCTTGTGCTTACTGCTTAGGATTCATTCGTGGACATTCACCTGTGCATCGGTGCTGTTGAATACCCTGGGCGTTCTTCCCTCCCTTCCCAACGAAAAAGGATTTGAAAATGAAAACATTTACTTTTGTGATGTTAAGGGTGGGTTTACTTAACACAATTGAATATCGCCCCATGGATTCATTATTTTGCAACTGTGGCACAAATTTTTTTGGGACCGAGAGCGCTTTGTCATTTCTTATATGCTGTGTAGACCGATTTTTGACTGTTATTGGTTGTAGAGTTTACAAAGCTCAATCCAATTGGGTATGTGCCCGTGTTGGTGGATGAGGACATTGTAATTTCTGACTCTTTTGCAATCTTGCTGGTGAGTGACTGGCACATTTATCCTCTTCACCTCATGTCTGTGGGATTGCATAGGTTTTATAGTTATAATACTACTTTCAAACTCTTCAACATGTTTATAATCTGCAGTATCTGGAAGAGAAATATCCTCAACATCCATTGTTGCCTCATGATATTCAGAGAAGAGCAATCAACTACCAGGTACAGTCATTAACTTATTTATTCAGTTTCTGTGAATTATTTTCTGGAGGGCACTTCATAGATTGTCGTATTCACCGGCCTGTCACGAGTGGGGTATGGATACCTCCACAGACAAATTGAGACCATATTGGCTGAATGAATCACCAGCAGTTGAGTTAGTTTCCGACTTTCCACAAGGATATTCCTCATAAGTTCACAGTGTTATTTTGAACAGTGGTACTGTCAAATACCACTTGCTTTTGTTCATGTGAGGAGTAAAATGAACTCCATTGACTTTTCAATCATGAAGTACAGACCACAGAAATCTTTTGAACTCCTTTCAACTGAAAACTGATATTCTGGTCTGGCTGGAACTTTTGTACTTGGTTTGTCACTCAGCCGTGATCCACTTTTTCTTGCCTAGACCAAGCAAGGAAAAAAGAAACACAAATGGATAAAACAAATGACAATAAAGTGTAACTCCTCTCTGTTTGGAGGCCTGGGACCAAGGCTTATGTGATTGTTCCCAGTTCCCACTGTTCAAAACCATCTAAGCAAATCCAAAACTTTCTTTAAAATTTATTTTATTTCTTTCACTGCTATGAGCTGACTATTTTTACCACACTACCCCCATAATTTTTCCAAACTCTTATTCAAGGTGAAGTACCATTTTAGGTTTCTGAACTATATAAGTTGAAGTTGAAGTACCATTTTAGGTTTCTAATTCCATGGACTAACCCTCATTGAATTCGGTATAGGCTGCAAATATTGTTTCTTCAAGCATACAGCCTCTGCAGAACTTAGCTGTGCTGGTGAGTAAGAGCGGGTCAGGATTTTGAGGTTACTGTTTCATCGCTGAAATTGGTGTAATTCTATCATGACATTGTTCTTAAGAATGGTATGATAAGTATCTTTTTTCCTCCCCCCGCTTTTCAATCCGCAGAAGTGTATTGCGGAGAAAGTTAATCCAGATGAGCAGTATGTTTGGGCTAGGCTCCATATTGGGAAAGGTTTTGAAGGTAAGCATTTCCTATTGAATGAAAAATTGGGGATTTTGTCCCAATTAAATTACAGAGAATTTTTAATCTTTTCTGTTGCCAATGTATGTTTTCTCATTGGTATTAGCTTCGTGTGATAGATTTTGTGTTGACCATTTTCTTCCATTTTATATGCTATTACTAACATATACTGGGATCTCTGTTGGATAAATCTCGTTATGGTTTACAATTCCAGAACTCCCTTTCTACTGCCTGGCCTATTTTTCAACAGATATAGAAGCTACGAAACGATTGCATTCTATTGCATTGGTACTAAGATGAAGTTATGAACATTTATAGTGTAAGCTGCAAAATAGCATCTCTCGACATGTGAAAATTTTCAGTGCTGACATTATTCGTTAGCATCATCAATCTGTCAGAAGTACCGAGAATCGTTCCAAGCATTGAATCCCTTGGGTATTTATAGCACCATTAAAGAGAACTTGAAATGGTAGATATGACCTTATTATCTACTTAAGGCTTAAATGTTCAATTTATCCTTGACCAGAAGCCCTTACTATTCACACAGTGTTTGTAAACCTACTTTAAGGAGCATCTGAGGATAAAAAGATGGAAGTTGACTGCAATTGATCTCGGTTAATCACGCTCATGATCCAGCAACTCCAGTACTACGGATATCCTATTCTGCACTTTTGTTTTGACCCTACAACTTATGCCCTAGTTGACTGTAAGTAAGTTTATATTTTATGGCGCAAGGATGTATAACCACCTTTTTGATGCGGACACACAAGTTCTGGTGTTTTAAAATGATTTTATCAATGCACTCAGTGAGAGTGCATCAGTCACTCTTACTGAACTGACAAAACTTGTCTGTTAATTCATTATGTGATTATCTCTTGATGAGGGGAGTGGAGTGTTGAAAGTGCACCATTTGCATATAATTGACTCTCCTTAGATTACGTTTATGACCGTGAATATGTGAGATTGATATATTGTTAGGCCATGTAAAATCCGCTGCCGATTTCTGTTAGTTAGTCTTATTATGTATTTGTGAGTACCAATTTGAATTCCGGATCATCAATATTTCTTTGTTTTCTTGTTAATTCTTGAACAAATACTATGCCATATTTACTTTTCAGTTAGGGAGTAAATGTTTGCCTGTAAGAATTTCTTGGCAAACACTGACTGCTTATAAGTCTTGAGTTGCTTTGATATGATTAGGGTTACTCTGAAAATTTTGTTGAATTCCACTGATTTCCATGTATGCATGTTGCAGCTCTTGAGAAGTTATTACATGACTATGCTGGGAAATATGCCACTGGAGATGAAGTCTATCTGGTTTGTTTCTTCCCTGCTGTCTATGTTCAACCATAGAATGTTCATACTGGATCCAGATTCTGTCACGGTACAATGGCCCTAGAAATTGGTAGGCTCTGTAAACCAACAAAGAGCCATTCGAGTGGCAAAATGGGATTTGTAAATCTGAACTCAGAATGTAATTTGAACCACTGTCCAAACACAATTATGGATTAAACCCATGGGTCAATAGTCCCTAAGCAGGAAGGGCGCCAAATTATTGCTCCAGATACCAGGATTTGACATAAAGCAATGTTGCTTTCCACACTGTATCAACTTTTTGCATGGAATGATTGACACATGATCCAAAATCATAAGTTGCGCATTACTTTAGTACGAGTGCTTATGTGAAATTATCTTGTTCTCACACATCATTTTTTTGGCTATCGCGTGCAGGCAGATTGCTTTATAGCGCCTCAGTTACATGCAGCCAAAAGGTTCAATCTTGATATGGTAATGCCAATCCTTTAGCTCATAACCAAGTTAATTTTGTTTGTAATTTATGTTTTGGCATAAAAAATTGTAGTAAATAATGTGCATGTAGAAGTTTAGCATCCCCATTTCCCAAAGATAGGAAGAAATTCATATGGGAGGGCTGTGAACTCTCTGATGTGGTTTTTTCTTTGTGGATCTGATGCTTGATGCTGGTGTGTAGGGATTGTAGTTTATGGTGGTCCCAGATTCTGGATAATGAATTCTCTAAAGGGGAATTTACACTTACACAGTACACACCCTGTACTTTGCACGATTTGCAAAGACACCCCCTGAACCCATTATTAGGCACTTACACCCCTCTTACTCTCAACTAAAGTGCAACCATTAAGAAATCTGTTATGATTGATGGAAAAGTCTTAAATGTCCGTTCATTACCTCACTGACTGTCAGAAAAGAAATAAAATCATCCCTTCCCCTATTATCTAACTAAGCTTCAAATATTTTCTATCCAATTTGTTTCTTTCTTGCAATATACCGCTGCTAGTTTTTCTATCAAAACTCCGAACTTCTGAAACCACTTATATCTCTTGATCAATAAAGTCTTTGATCCAAGGCCCTCCAATAAACCACTTTGCTGCTAGTTATCATGTATTTGGGAAAACTGAATGGTGGCATGTGTTGGCTGTGATATAAGCCATAGTACCAAGGAATGAGCCAAGATAAAAAGACTACCACTTGCACTAGATAAAAATAAAAATTAGTCTATGTGAAAATTTGAAGCTGAAACACTTTGCCAACAATGGATAAAAATAGATACTAGGTCCATGTCAGCCGGTGCAAATTCTTCCCACTCGGATTTGTGGTGCATCAATTGGTTAATATACGTTCATCGGTGTGTTTATTACATAGATCGAAGGAGGTCCAGCTTCAGGAAGAAAAGGAGAGAACATGCATTTTATTGCAACACATGTAGCTGTCCCAAAGGATTGCCTATCTAAAGCACTCAAGTTTGTCAGAACAAAGAAGAGAAGGAAAAAATAAAGGAAAGAGAACAGAGACGAAGCACTTATCTCCAAAACCCTCTCTCTCTCTGTCTTGACCTCAAAAAACCTACAAGATCTCAGAAATCTCTCTACAGAAATCCAAAAACCCTTTGCTTTCAAAGTCCACTCATAAAAAATAAAGCAAAAATTTAACTCCCCTTAACATGCACAAACATATATTTTTGACAAAATAAAACAAAAATTAGCAACGTTTGTTTCACAATTTCCTGAATAATTTTCTAACTATTTATGTCCAAAGAATAAATCAATTAAAGAATTGTCTAGTTATATCCTTTGGCTTGTACTTGATGGGCTCCTTAAATTCGATAGGATGGCATTTGAAGAGGGAAGAGAGAGTGGTTTAAGGGTTGGGGGTTTGCAATGCTTTGTTTTTGTGAAATGGAGGTCCATAAGCCTCATAAATGGCTTCTAGGGGTATTTTAGGTATTATAGAAGTCGTTTTGAAGAGAAAACTCCCTCCCTTCACTTTTCCGTCAATCTTAACGGATTTCTTAACAGTTGCACTTTAGTTGAAAGTACGAGGGGTGTGAGTGCCTAAAAATGGAATTCAGGGGCGACTCTGCAATTCGGGGACAAAGTACGGGGGGGGGGGGGGGGGGTTAAGTGCAAATACCCCTTCTTTAAAACTATTTTCTCTCTCCCCCGTCAAGTATTTACGAAGACAGTCCAAACACTTAAATGTGGATTATATAGTCGACCTTCCTGATTTGTGATTGTATTGTAGAAAGAAGCGCATTCACATTCGTGACGCTTATTCTAGAATTTCAGCTTCTATGTTTTTCCTCTGATGAACTTGGAACGTCTTTGATTTTGGATTTGTTCTTTGTGCAATGACTCTCTCTCTCTCTCTCTCTCTCTCTCTCTCTCTTTGTGATATGTGCCCTGGCCTCACTGTGCATGAAATTACTGCTTGTTTTAAGTGCCATTGATGCTTTTTTATCATTCGTTATCTTCATCTGCTAGTGTTAAAAGTTTCTTGTTGGTCTTTTTTCAGACTCCGTACCCTCTCCTGTCTAGGTTGAATGAGGCATACAATGCGCTACCCGCCTTTGTAGATTCTGCGCCAGATAACCAGCCGGATACACCAGTTTAGGCATTGAGTTGAGGAATATGGAAGTTCTTATTATTGTATGTTCTTTCTTCTCTTTTCCATTTTCTAGCTTATGATTTCTGTTATTGCTTTAAGGTGTCTAATCACTTGGAATTATTTTTAAAGTTGGGTTTATGCTTGACCACTAAGCCTGTGATTGGATCATGGATTTGTGCAGGGATGAAAAGTGAAATTACCCAAACCACTAAAGAGTCTCAGAGGGTGAATGGGAAATCAAATTAAAAATTAATTCAAATACCACTTAAGGCAATTAACCAAGCTCCATGCTAATTTATGCAATTCAACAATGAAATTAAAGAGCAACAACACAGGGATATACTTGGAAACTACTTGGGGTCAACACACCTAAGCTTAAAACCACGGCATATTTCTACTTATATTCCACAAATCAAAAGGTTACAACAAGTTTCGTACTAGAAATTACTAACAAGCCCCTTGTTACACCTAACTCCACCTCTTGATGTAGCACCTTGTGCTCCTTCTTGACATCATGGGACACCCCGAGCAAGCACGTCTTGATCTCCGAATCACCACGGCACCGGATCCATTCTTGCTCAACTAGACATCAGGCATAGATGCATAATGCATGATTTTGAAATTTGATGAAGATTTTGATAAGAAATGAATAAAAGATGATTGAATTGGAATATAAATCATTTATAGTGCGTAGAACCACATGAATATAAGAGGAAATGACTCTCTCTCTCTCTCTAAAAGTGGGTGATGCAAGAGTTGTATCGTAAAAGAGTGGAAAGAAAGCTTATATATATACCCTCCTAATACGCACCCAACCATCATAGCACTAAGGGAGCAATACAGGGGCGCTTTGAAGCGCTGCTGCGCCGCAAGGGCAGTTCGGGGCGCCATGCAAATATACTTCAATTAAAAAATACAATGAAGGAGGAAGCACTCCAAGAGTGGTGGGGCGCCATGGGAGCAGGATGTTCTGATCATACTATGCCTTTGAAAAGATTTCACTCTCTTCTCAAAGGCAAAACAAGACACCATGCCTAAAGAGTAGAAAACCTTGATGTTCCCTATAAATGCCCAGACTCCAAAAATCAATTTGATGCATGAAACATTTAACATGAATGCGTATGAAATGCATATACCTTTCATCAACTAGGCACAAGCAAGCCAACTAGGCACAAGCAAGCATGACATCTTCATCTTGAGAAGACTTGAATCAATGGGTGGAGTAACTAAAACCAATAAATGGAAAACCCTCTAATGGTTTGTCAACATCCGGAAATTGCCAATAAACCTAATAGAAAGGTAGAGGAAATGATAAGGAGGCTAATGTTGTGAAGAAGCTAAACGATTGCTTGTGCCCCTATCATTTTCCTTTCCCTCATTTTATCCCTGCACATATGCACAATCCAAACACAGCTAAGCATTGGGGGTTCTAATGTTTTGCTCTGCTTGGTGTTCGCAAGACACAAGGGGAGTAAGTGGTTAAGGCCCTAACACCAATGTTGACATAGTAACAGGTACCACTAGTGGTGGTTTAATGGCTTTGATTTTCCACAATATTGAGATACTTCATTCAAGTACTCTCTGCTGGTCGGGTATGGCTTTGTTGTTTTTTCGTACTGAATCTTCCTCCTTTCTTTTGTTTCTAGGTGAAGCTGTGAAGCAGATTTCGGGCAGAGCTGCTACGATGCTAGCAGACTCCACCAAGCTTCATCTATATGAGAATAATGATTGAATAACCTGAAGTTGTGTTTATTTGAACATCTTATATGGTTTCCTAAAGTTCAACTAGCTCGTTGTTCCACGAAATAAACAGGTTTTAGTATTCCTAGTTAAGGGTTCTGGTGTTAACTAGGTCATTGTTCCGCGAAATAAACAGGTTTTAGTATCCGTATTTAAGAGTTCTGGTGTTAAAATCTTTACGTGCTGTTATAATCAGTTCATGCTTCTAAATTCTCCTCTTTGGGGTCGCGAGATTACTATGATGGCTGATTATGTCAGGCAAAAAAAATGAAAGATGCGAGATTGTGTATATGTGTGTAGCCGTCGTTTAATATTTTACAACCCGACAACAAAATTGATTAATGAGTTGAAATTTTAGGATTTGTTTTCCCCATGTATATGAACTGCAAGAATTTTTTTCCACTCTATGAACTTGTACGGCCAATTTCATAGAATTTTTTTAAATTTATCTGAATACCTATAAATACCTAATGTAGTACTCATGAGAATATTTGGAGTTGTGCGGCACCCTTTTGTTTGCCAATGGTTGACATTGACGTTGAGAACTTGGGTCATCTTGAAAAAACAATGCAATTCATTCATCCACATGATATGCGTAGCCGGCCTGTGAAGGTACATCCGCGTGCTCGGAGACAAAATTTCGTTCTTTATTTTAAAGGCAGGCTAGGCTGTAATTGGTTATCAGTGGATTTCTTACTCTTCCACCAACAATAAAAAAAGGGATTTCTTACTCATTCAAATAACGAGCATCATTTAGGTGTTCAAATTATCTTATTCAAACCACGTGGTTTGCTATCATCATTCAAGTGTTCAGACTACCTTATGTAGACCACGTGGTTTGCTATTTTGTTCGATAGTTTGAAGGAACATTTGTTCTTTTGACAGTCCAAGCTCCTTAAAGTATTATAGAACTAAGAAAGAATATAAATACGGACAAAAGATACAATAAGAAGGAACCAGGGGAGGTGCTGCGCAGCGTGCTGAGCGGTGATTTTTGATGCCGCGCCGGCATCATTCCGACAATCCGAGACGTCCACCGTGTAGAGCTCGTCGAGTACTATAACTCTGCCAAAAATCAACTTGATCGGATATCGTTAAGTGCCTCATCGGAACACAAATAACTTGAAAGAAAAAATGGATTCAAAAATTTTCATCCAGTGTTTCAAGTTATATGTGTTCTAATTTTTTTTTAAGTTATATGTGTTCCGATGAGGCACTTACCGATATCTGATCGGATTGATTTTTGGAATAGTTGTAGTATTCGACGAGCTCTATGCGGTGAACGTCTCGGATCGTCGGAATTATGCTGGTGCGGTGCCGGAAATCGCTGCACAGCATGCTGCGCAACACATGGTTGCGCAACACCTCCCCTGGTCCCAATAAGAAATAGGCGAAACAATAAAATTAACTATTTTAAATTAACAAGGGGAGAAATAATAAAAATAATAATATGTGAAATGATGTTTGAGGTTACTCTTGTTAAACAGTCCGACGACACGTACGCACACACACATACATATGTGCACGAACACATCTAGACCGTCCATTTCCTGAATTAACGGTCCAGATTAAAAAAAAAACTTTTCCATGTAAGAGGAAGAGGTTTTTATTTTATTTTATTTTTAAATCTGGACCGTCGAAAACAGGAACAGATGGTCAAGATGCACCGTCCATACATTTTCTGTACGCGGGGTGTACGTAGGAATAGTTTTTTTGTTGTTTAAATTTTCTTCCTGAAGAGGTGGAAGACTAAGTTTTATAAGAAAAAACTTAACATAACGGAGAATAAACAAATGACGCATTTTTATATCAGATATCTAAATAACTCATTCATATTTTTCGGTTCTATTACATTTATTGTATTTTAAGCGATATTATCTCCAAAAAATAATTAAAAATTTCTAATCAGTAATGTTTTTAAGAATACGTTACTAATTGACCCAATTGAGTAGTACAATTACTAAAGAAAATGAAGCGAACTAGATAAGTACGGACCACCAAGGGTGGTAAACCAGTTCACAAACAAGGATTTGTGGGGTACATACTTATGCCTACTTGTAACTAGATGGTGTAATGGTAACGGCATGTCCTCACGAACAATAGCTATGACTCGAACCAGACATTCCACTGGCGGATTGGGAGCCTCTATGGTCACGCCCAAAGAGAGTTGCTATGCTAGTTGTCCCCTCCCACTCTTTTAGTAGTTCAAAAAGAAAAAAAAAAAAAAAAACACTTAGTTGATTATAAGTTTAAATTCGCTTGTAGTAGTAACTCTCATCAACCTGCAGTTGTATCCAGTGGTGGAGCTAAGAATTTAGCCCGATGAGGATCGAGATATAAGAAAAAAATTGATTGAAAAATGTACTCATTTATGTAGTAGCTCTTTTATACCAACAATACAAAGTATATGCCGATCAAAAAGATAAAAAACAAAAACAGTAGACAAAGTATACAACAATTACTTTCATCTATTGCGACAATAATCATATGGAATTTTTTCCTTCTGTCAACAACTGCACCACTTATTATTTGTACATAAAAGAAATTGAGAAAATTTAAGATGATAATGATAAAAAGTTTAATTTCACTACTATATAATACCAAGATTATTTAGATGTCATGTTTGCGTGAGAGGACACCTTTGCGGGGGCGGTCCCATGTATGGGCAAGGGGACCCCCTGAGTTGAAAACCCTCCATGGGATATGCATCTCTTTTTGGTTATTTTTGTAACTTTGCCCCATAAGAAAAATATCTTGTTGTCTTTACCTTGTAGTTATTGTCCTACAAATAAATATGTGTTGGAAATATTTGTAACATTACCCAAATGATTTACCGAATCTCCCCTGATCTTTTCCTTTTCCCCCCCACCATTTTAACACTCTCCCTCACAGGTAAAAAAGCGAAGCATAGCCGCATTCATGATTTTTAACTCCCCTCTTTGTCTCTCTCTTTGCCCCAAGTAACTTTGTTTCTATGCATTGAATAGAACTCTTTTGGTTTTGTACTCTAATATACTCCCTCCATTCTATTTTGATAGTTCCCAACGAAAATACATGTAATTTTCAGACAAAAACTAAAAGTATTTCAGTTCATAATTTTTATTTTTTCTCACCAAATTAAAAAAATTAATAGAGATCTTTAATTTGGTACTAAGAAACTCGAAAAATCATGTGCGAAAATACGTTAATGTTTTATCTGAAAATTTGCACGTAACTCCATAGGGAACCATCAAAATGAAACGAATGGAGTAAATACTGTAGAATCTTGACCCCCTGATGATAAATTCTGCGTCCGCCCTTGCACCTTTGTATAGTTTGTACAGCTCGTGTCTTTTTAGCAAGAGCAGCTCTTGAACATTTCATGATGGATAAGAGAACCATCTGATGTATGTATATCAAATGTACTTATGTACATCATTTTGTGTGGGATTCATTTTGGGGTTCCGTGTAAATAGTTGGAACCGTTCAATTTATTTCAAACATGTTTCTAAATAGTCCCAATAAAAAATCAACTCATTTGAATATTAGCAAGGGTTTGATCGATTTTTCTCACTGAATTAGATTTACCTAACCAGTGACAACTCCAGGAGTTTGGAAGCGTAGTGTCATTCATAACCATTAAATACTTTTATCAACCATAAATCAAAGAAATCACAGTGGCAACTAAAAATCTTGTTTCAACAAAGTCACATTTAAAGCTTAATCTAGCAAAATAGATCAACCTCTCCTTATCAAAAGAAACAAAACGAGTGACAAGAATTCAAACAAACCACACAAAGAAGCAACTTTTATGAACTTTTAGGAGTTATCCGGTGATGTTACTACCAATTTAGAGGGTTCATTTATGAATATTTTAAAAAAATTAATATAATAGTCGTAGTAATTTTTTCCCCCTCCCGTGCGGTCAGCTGACCCCACTCTCTATAAGGTGGAGACGCCATTGCCTAACTCTCAATTTAAAGGTTCATATTTAATGTGGGCATCATGCTCACAAACTACTCGGTGGCATGTCATTTGGATATTAGCAAGGGTTCGATCGATTTTTCTCACTGAATTAAATTTATCTAACTCTCAATTTAAAGGTTCATATTTAATGTGGGCATCATGCTCACAAACTATTCCTGGGCTTTTGTTAAGATTAACTTTCTTACATTACTTTTCTGACAATGGAACGAGATCACTGAAAACTCATTAAACTGAGGCCACTAAGATGCGTTATTAGTCTTGACCCTCCTAACAGAGAGGTATCGGTGGTGGTGTGCATGGGTGGTGTAATTATATCATTTTCCCATAGCATTGTTGGAGTAAAATCTTTGAAGCATGGATACTTCTAGATGGGAGATGTATTCATATTGTATTCGTATCCGTATCCGTATCGGATATCGATACTTGCTCGATACTCCTGAATGCGTATCCCAAAAGTATCCATAATTATTAAAAATAGTATTTTAATTCTCGAAGTATTGGATACTTTTTTGGATACTTTAAGACAAAGTATCCACTAAATTTTTATGAAATTAAGGTTGTGACACTTATTGCACATTAGTAGAGTAAAATTGTTAGGAATATCAAAGATGATAGATTTGTTGCACTTAACTTATATTCCAGAAGGAGAGACGTACTGAGATTAGGAGAAGTATCCCCTTTCTTAATATTTTTGAACATTTTATTGGATCATACACGCATTGTAGTACACACAACCATATTGCATTATAATTTATAACAATATGATCGTTCTAGCACTGTTCTCGTTATTATGGGTACTACAATGCTAAAAATCTACGAAAATGTCTTTTAATCTGACGTATCCTAGACGTATCCGTATCCTATTTTTTAGGATTTTTTCGTATCTCCGTATCCGTATCGCGTATCCATGCTTCATACGTTGCTTTTGTTTTTTGGTTGAACTGGGTAAAATACGTTGCTTGGCTAGCATCTTTTGTATGACGTTACTTGCTTGTGTGCGCATGTTTAGATGGCTCGGATGCGCTGACGTCGCGTCCAGGATACAAGTTTTTCTCTATTGATTCGCCTTCTGGATTGTTCTTTCTTTTTTTTCTTTATCGGCTTCTGGATTGTTATTTCTCAGCAGATAGTCACAGAAAGTGGTTGAAGGGAGTACTAGGTAGTATAATATTGCAAGTAGGAAGTATTGGGTTGACCAAAAAAATTTCAACCAAATTCATGATGTCACATATGAATTTATTTTTTGAACAGCACGTCATATATGATTTTGACATGTCAGAGATATATATTTGAATACGTAGATTTTGTCAATGGAGTGTTATTGTGTTCAAGTATGGCGTGAACTTGATTAGTTTTTTTTGCTTTGACAATAGGTGTTTAATTGTGCAAAATTCCTAGTTAGGTGGGGAGTTTGAAACCCTTTTGTCAGACTACTAATTGGGTTGGGCATATTTTTGTTTGTGGAGTAATGGTTCAAAAAATTCAGGTCTTCCTCTTTCTTATTATCACTCAAATCTTGTTTGTAGCTGCAGAAACAGACCCTAATGATGGTAAGCTACTTTGGTCGTTCTCTATAGACTACTTTTTTTCTTTTCTTTTTTTTATTTTATATTAGCAATCAGAAGTACAAATGTTTCTTGATGTAATCATGATCTATGTTGTTGTTCATCCTAGTTACATACATCTTGATTATCAATGTTTTCAAAGGCCAAGTTGAGGCTCGTCTCAAGTTTCGCATCAAGGATAGGCTACTGAAAACGCTTTCGAGCCCTTCAAATTTGTGCCTAACCTCCAAAAGCCTAGGCCTTATCCTTCAAATTTGTGGCTTGCACTCGAAAAGACTAGGCCTTTTCTAAAGGATGTTTACACAAAGTGCACCTTTTGGTCATTTTTAAGCATTTCATTTGAGGCGTACTCTTTTAGAAACATCATGGCCTATATATCTTCTTACTACCCTCCTCTCAACCTACCAATCTTTGCTTAAAGTGAGAGAGTACCTATTTGGGTGTGGTTTGAGAACAAAAATTGTATAATTACTGTTAGAGCTTGTCCCACATCAGTTAATTATAACCTCCAAAGCTAGTATATGAGCTTTGACGGCCTCTCCACTCATTGTCAATTGATTTTGAGTTGGATGCTTTAATATGGTATCAGAGCTAGGCTTTTGGAGGGTTTTGGACGAGACTCTATATCTTTGATTGTTGGTTCCCCCTTTGTTTATCGTTGATGATTGATAGTTGATAGTTGTCATATGTGTTGAATTGTTTGTTTACCTCTCCACGTGTGGGTTAGCCTGCGCGGCCTCTCCACTCATTGTCAATTGATTTTGAATTGGATGCTTTAACACTTACATTAGCGCTGTATTTATTTAGAGGAACTTCTATGACTTAGCATCCTTGTCACTCTCCCGCTTTTTCTTTTGGTATTTTTTTATAAATAATTTTATGTTTTTATTAAACTTAAAACTTAAAATTTTAAGTATTTACAACTCGAGGCCTATGCTTCAATCTCATGAGGGATAAAACGCCTTGCATTGCAGATTCATCTTTAAAGACATAGTTGATCAGTATACAGCTCTACACATGCACAGTATTTCAGTGGTACAGTATTATGAACCAAACCATTCAATCATGCACACATGAATGGCTTAGGACGAATGACCTACTTTACTCCTGTTTCATCCTGTTATAACTTCACAGACGGCGATGTTTTCCCGTGTTTCGTTAGCAACCTCACAACCTCATTTGTGAGGTTGGGGTTGTGATTCAAATGATGTGTAATGGACAGTGGATCCTTTTGTTTCTCCTGTATGTGTTGAAAACAGAAATGTAGAAGTACTATTTAAGCCTTAAGCAATTTGCTTAACCTAGAAGGTGTTACTCTATAAGCTTAGTCCTGCTCAAAATTTTTGGCCATTGCCTTGAAATATGCCCGTGGCCCTTATCTAAATATCCTGATCCCGTGTTGGCATATACATAAGGAGTTCACAAGGGGAATGTTGTGTATATAACTAGGACCAATGAAATCAAAGGACATTTTCTCAGCTAGCTTTTTTGAGTGGACTCCCATTTATGTCCTTAACTGTATCTATACACTCTAAAATATGGAGCTACAATTAACGGTTACAAATATGCTGGGCACATATCTGCCATGACGCATGGCCTTATTTTACTGGTAATGTGAGTTTGGGATTTCAGCTTATTACTCATTAGGCAGCCGGAGATGTCTTAAGTAAGATCTGACAGTGATACAAGGTACGTGGTAGTTCTTCTTGGCAAAAAATGCCTATTGAACTCTAGCAAGGCACGCATTACCCAAGGAAATCATGCAAGAGTTGCTGTTCTCTTATCCAACATACTGTTGTTGCAATTCTATTGCTTGTGTGTGGCGTAAAATGCTGCTTGACCTTTTATAATCTCTTGTTAGTTTGCGAAGAATTAGTAAAATCTTTGGGAAGTGGATTTGGTGATTAAAACTTGAAAATCATCTTTGCTTTCTGATGCAGTTTCAGCGCTCCTTTCTATCAAAGAAAGCTGGCAGAACCTGCCTCCTAACTGGATTGGGTCAGATCCTTGTGGCAGTGGTTGGGATGGAATTAATTGCACAAATTCACGTGTGACCTCCATGTAATTCAGTTGTCTAATCAGTACCCGGAAAATATTCTTATTTTAGTTCTCTGATTCTTGAGTAACTGAGTTTAACCGGGCAATTCTCAATTAACAGGATATTGCAAGGAATGAACGTAATGGGTACTGATTTTGGAGACATACCATCATTATCCGAGCTACAGTATCTGTAAATTCTCTGCTTCTACTTTCTGTCGCGATTAATATCGACTTATCACGTCAATAAGTTTTGTGGACTGCATTTTCAAGTATCTTTTGGCATTTCACACGCAATTCTTCATACTGGAATCTGTTCAAATAGCCTTGATTTTACTGCCAATATTGTCAAGCACTAATGGAGAGCATATGAAATCGCAGGATGTTCTCGTTATCAATGAGCCAAGCACCTTGCTGGCCAACCTTTGCTGGACTTTTCATTATAGTTTTGGAATGTGATAATATGTGGTCACATTTTCATAGTTTGATACACTTTAGGTTGGGTCAGGATGCTCAGGTCTGTTGAGGCTCAACAGGGTACAATAGGTGAACCAGAGAAGGCAATCGGAAAAAGTTGAAAATCTAAAAGTTTATAATTCGATTTTGAGTTTTGAATATAATAGTCCTGAAGTTTCCAAGACTTCAGTTCATTGGATGCAACATTTTTCAAGATTTCCAAGTGAACAAGTTACAAGCTCACAGAGGATTAATAATTTGCAACTGTATCTTCAGAGCAGAATGATTTTGATTGTTTGTAGAAGAAGCAGCAATTTTATTAATAGAACATTGTGTACTACATATATGGAACTGTTAATTGGACTAGACATTATTGTTTGATGTATCACCTCTCTCTCGTTCATCAATCCCGCATGAATATCCAGGAGCATGTTTCCTTACTTCTGTACCCTATAAACACATCCTTACTTCGGTGATACTAATTACTTCTTCATACAGAGATCTCTCAAACAACAGGGGTTTGAAAGGGACCCTTCCATTTTCAATTGGGAGTTTGACAAATTTGACGAAGTTGTAAGTAAGATGTAATTGTTTCTGGGTAATTAGCCTTCCATAATTTGGTAAAATTTAGAAAATTATTTTCCCTTGCTTGCAGACTCCTGGTCGGTTGCAGTTTCTTTGGTCCCATTCCAGATTCTATAGGATCTCTACAGAACCTGGTTTATCTGTAAGGTTTTCAACTTTAGAGAAATTCTCTTGATATAATGAAGGCTTGTTCCAAATGAATTATTTTCCTCCAGAAGCCCAAATGTATTTATAGTTTGTAACACCACAAAATATCTTCCCCATGGTTTTGATAAAATATAATCTTCCTCATGCTGGATACGAAATATTAGATGAAGATATTCTCAAATCTCCCTTATTAAACTTCCCCTCTTCGACTCATTTAGTTGTTTCCTTCTACATCCTCGACCTCGGAAAGTTCCAACTCAAATCTCTGATCTTATGTTTCAGTGCATTCTATCATAGATAATTTTGGTGTTGCAACTTTTTGCAGATCTTTGAACAACAACAGCTTCAGTGGACCGATTCCCCACTCCATTGGTAATCTATCTAAGCTTCACCGGCTGGATCTAACTGACAACCAGCTTAGTGGATCCCTTCCTATGTCTAATGGGAACTTATCTGGTCTTGATAAGCTAGTCAAAACCACGCACTTGTATGTCTTATCTTTCTGGCATGCCAAATTCTTTACTTGAAATTAACATGATTTTCTGGAATTGACGTAAAGTTCTGTCACAGTCATATGGGATCAAATCAGTTCTCTGGTATCATCCCACCTAAATTTTTCAGCTCGAATCTGACTCCGGTTCACCTGTAAGTCTGTCGATCTGGATACTCAATAGATTCAGTTGTCTTTTAACCGAATGACCATGTGTTGTTGGTAGACATTTTATGTACTTGCTGTAGAGTGAGACTTGAGTGAAAAGAGATTACAAGCTTTTGTAGTAAGGTTGAGTGATGTGTATCTGCCAGCATGCACTTCATTTTGATGTGTACCGGCATGCATTTCTGCTGCTCATATAGCTAGACTACGTCAACTAGCAAGCTTTCATGAGAAGAGGCTGCATCCCTGTGTAGGCGGCATTCAAATTCCTTAACAATCTAAAACTCTCAAGTAACCTGCCTACCAAAGGAAATCAACCCCAAAACTAGCTCATGAAGTGAGGGTGCCCTCACGCTTAGATACTTCATATTACTTTTGTACCCAGGCGATGTGGGATCTTGTTTCACACCCTCTCTCACGTGCAGTGTACTCCGGCAGCACCTGCCCCTTGTAGGCAAGAGACACGCACCCTACCCGTCTCTCGTACCTAGCTTTGATTCCATGTCACATGGTATTGGGTAGAACTCAACCCCAAAAGCTAGCTCATGAAGTGAGGGTGCCCTCACGCTTATATACTTCATATTACTTTGGTACCCAGGCGATGTGGGACTTCGCTTCACACATATCATCATTTTTTATCTGTAAAAAGTGGATTTAGTTGTCTCGGTTAGGGAAACCGACTAGATTCCGAATATTGAAAGATCCTTGTTGTCCTAATAATAACACAAAGCTTGGATACCTTATTGACTGTTATCTAATATGCATATCTTATTATTCTTCTGCAGTGTTCTGGACCACAACCAACTTAGTGGTATCATCCCTTCTATACTAGGATCTGTGCAGACTTTGCTGGTGGTGTGAGTATCTATATCACTTGTCCAGAAGATTCATACTGGGTCTTCCTGCTGGCCAGGGATCTTTTCAGAATTATAGTGTTGAATGTCTTGTTTTGACGCAGACGTTTGGATTCTAATTTCTTGAATGGAACTGTCCCTGCAAACCTCAACAACCTAATAAATCTCACACAGCTGTAAGATGAGAGAAATTTTTCCTGTTAAATTCTTGCAACGGTGCTGAATTTTTTCATCTTGTTAAGAAAAAGGTATGTTTTGTGCATTTTCAGGTACTTGTCCAATAACAATCTGATTGGACCTGTTCCTAACCTAACTGGCATGAACTCCCTCTACTATGTGTAAGGGCAATATCATCCGGAAGATGTTTGTTCTGTTTTCTTTCATGAACAATTTCTTTGGCCTCTTCTCCATCGTTACTATAACTTCTTTTTATGAATTTACTCTCTAGTTTTTGTAGTCTAATCTCTCTGACCAAATGGCAATACGCAGGGACTTGAGCAATAACAGTTTCAGCCCAGCAGTTGTTCCTTCGTGGTTTACAACCATACCGGCTTTGATGACACTGTACATATCTCTCTCTCTCAAAGCATGCTAACTAGGAAAAATTTAACTAAAAAGCTTACCATAGTTTGGGAACTCTTCTTCTCTATAAGCAGCACAGAGACTTCTAAGAAGCTTCCATTTCTGTGTCGGACATATTGAAATATGTATGGTGGGCACGTCTTGGACATATTGAAATATGTATATTATTTCCTTCACTCTTTTAAGAATTGAGCACTTCTCAGAATCTAGGGGGACATGTGCAGCTAAACCTTTAACACATGACGCATATGTGGGTCTTGAGTCTTGACATAAGAAAACCTTATGGAGCTATCCTAGTAATCCCTCCTCGTCTAGGCTCAGAGTTTCTTAAGCCTAAACCTTGTAATTTATTTGTGGATAGACCTTTCTATTATAGCTATGAGAACTCTGTATAAACACTCCTCGTGACATCTAAAATGTGGAAAAATGGTATCTTTTTATGTTGTTGGGATGAGATATGTTTGTGCATAGGGAAAAAAGATAAACAACTCCTGATCGGATGTGTCCACCATTGATATTATTTGTCTCCATGTTGCTGCATTGTGCATCCCGAAAACGTCCCAGTCGAAATATGGCTTTCAAATTGAGTTCTGAAAGATGCTGGCAAAGGGAGAGGCGGGGCCATACGTAAAAAGGAAGAGCGCTCTCCATGTCTTAAGTCCTACTAGGATTTCTTCCTATTTTGCTTTCTGTTGTTCTTTCGTACCGTGACTAGGCTCTTCTAGTCCTTCTGGTGTCTTCTAGACACACTGTTTACCATTCGTGTTGCCAGTGACAAGCTCAATAGACACATTCTCTGGAGTCTGGACCTTGTGATGATTGAAGTAATATAAGCGAATTGTACCACCCCTTTGATTGTACCTCGTACTCAACTGAATTCCTGACATTCCTTGTGGTTCTCACTCTTACGTATCAGAAAACACGCTTCAGTGAATACTTCTTTGCATCAATAGTTTATCTGGATGGTTTCTCTGAGATGGTCTTTGCTTGTCTTACGGCGCTTAATTCATTTCTAATTTATAAAAACAGGTTTAAATTTTTACTACATTTTTTTTTGCAAAAGTAATTAATTCTCTAACCCTGTGCTGACAGAAAGATGGATCGCACCCAAATCCATGGAGTAATTCCGACTGACCTGTTCAGCTCTCCCATTTTGGTGACTCTGTGAGTATCAACTTAGTCTCAAGTAACACCATATGCATTTCTAAGATTTCAATGCTGTTGTGTCTTCAATATCTGTTATGTTAAAGAAAACTGAGGGTTACGTGTACTCGTTTTGACAAATGGTGCCAGTGTACTCAGTAACAACCAACTTAATGGAAGCTTGGATTTGAGCACAAGCAAGAGCAACCAACTGAAACTCGTTGATCTGCAAAACAATTCCATCACTAGCCTTCAAAGCATAGGAAACGATACGTATCTAAAGTAAGCAGTGTATTTGTACATTCATCTGCTTTTGGTTGAACTTTTTTGTCCATTTAATGTATCTCTATCCTGTCTTGAATTCTGATGAACTTTGAAAGTGATTTTGCTTTCTCTTTTGCAGACTTGAGGGTAACCCAATTTGTAAGGGAATTCAAGCAACAGAAAGTTACTGTGCAGCACCGAAGACTATCTTTCCAAATATAACTACAGCATATACCTGTACACCAACAGTCTGCAAATCGGATGAAATATCAAGCCCGACGTGTTTATGTGCATATCCGTACATAGGAACCCTACACTTCATCTATTTTTCCTTCTCAAATGATAACTCAAGTTACATTGCGTATCTTTCGGGGTTTCTGATGGCTGCTTTTCAGAAGAATGGACTTCCAGTTGATTCAGTTTTGCTTCTTAATCAAACCTCTGGTTTTTATTTTTTCCGTCAATTCACTCTGGAAACCTTTCCTTCTGGTCAAAATTATTTCAATAGAACAGGAATTTCTGCCATTGGGACCCTTCTCAACAGCCAACCTCCCCAGGTCATCAGTTTTTTTGGGCCCTTCTATTTCACTGATGAAACCTATTCTTTGTTTGAAGGTAATAGTATTTTTCTTTTTAAAATTTACAACTTTGCATATTTTCATGTGTCTTTTGGCATCGGAGGCCCGTAGCTTGGGGAGGGGGATCTTAATTTATGCAATGAAAGATATTCGCTCTTCTGTTTTAGAGTTCGCTTCATCTATCTTTTATCTAACGTCTAGTATCTACAGAAGGAAAGTCGTCATCGAAGACTGGCACTATCATTGGAGCAGTTGTTAGTTCTGTGCTATTTTTGCTACTACTCTGCGTGGGCCTTTATGCTTTACAACAAAGGAGAAGAGTAAAAAGGGCACTTGAATACAATACAATGAGTGAGTTCAGTAAATAACTGAAAGCAGTTTTTACAGATGTCAAACAATTCTAGACTGGTTGTTCTTAGACCTGTGTGTTACAGGTGCAGGATCGTGGAACCGTGAAATGAGGAGTGACAGCTTTCCCCGTTTACAAGGAGCAAGATGTTTCTCATTTGAAGAGCTTCAGAACTACACCGACAATTTTTCAGAATCCATGAACATTGGATCTGGGGGCTATGGGAAGGTATCATCATTTAGCATTTCTATTCCGAGACGAAAGAGAGAGAAAGTGAGAAATGATTTTGAAATGGGAAACCTACAATAGAGCTATAAAAGCATATCCTCAATCATTCAGTAAAATCTAAATTGCAATGTCAAAAGTAAGTTGTTGAAAAATATGTAATAGGAAATGGCACAATTTTCTTCTGTAACATGTTGAAGTAACTTTTCTTCTCTATTCTCACCATGAGGCCCGAATTCTAATTTACGTTAGTCAAATACTCATTGTGAAACTTTTGAGATTGGCAAATAAAATTTGTCCCATTTTGCAGGTTTATAGAGGAGTTCTTGACACTGGTCAATTAGTTGCCATCAAAAGAGCTCAACAGGAATCGATGCAAGGTGCTAATGAGTTCAAAACTGAGATTGAGCTTCTATCGAGGATTCATCACAAGAATGTTGTCGGCCTTGTGGGTTTCTGTTATGATAAAGGGGAACAATTGCTGATCTATGAGTATATTCCTAACGGTACTCTAAGTGAAAGCCTTTCAGGTACTTCCACTCTTTTGTTTTCTCTCTCTACCGAACCTTAATACTCCTATCTATTGCTGCTGCTATAGCAGACTTGCAAGAGATAAAGAAAGTGGTAATCTAACTGGTACGTTATAATGAATTCAACATGAAGGAGCCCCAATTTAGGTTTCTGTGAAGCAAATTGACACCTAATAATGAAGACGGTTATAAAGGAGCATCAATAGCGGTGGTCATAGTGCTGATCCAGAAAATGTTTTGCACATTTGAGAATTGGAAAACCTGTGAAAGTCAACTTTTTCCGTTGCCACATATTTTTGTTTTCTTTGGCTTGGCGTTGTTGTAGTTCTAATCGGGAAAACGTTTTCCACCCTTAGAAACAGTAAAATGTTTTCCACCAAAATCAACTTGTTTTCCGTTGACTACGAAAGGCATGTTCTGTGAACTTCTGTTTTCTGTTAAACCAGCCACTAAGACAGAGAATAGATGAAATGATTTGCAGAAAACAGTTTCTGCTGAACGAATTGGAGCATTAATAGAAACTTTTATCCCCTGCAGCCCTTCAACCGGCAAGCTACTCAACCATAATGCCCTGATCTTAATTTTCACCGTGATGGAAAATATGAAAACTTACTGGTTGTGTTTAGTGATATAACTGTTTTTCCCGACAGATTGACTACCCAAAATGAACCAATATCCCTTGAAGGTGAAACAAACATCTGTAATTAAGTGCTCTATTGGTAATCTGCAAATATCCATGCAGGAAAATCAGGAATACGGATGGACTGGATGAGGAGACTTAGAGTAGCCCTTGATTCAGCCAGAGGTCTATCATATTTGCATGAGCTTGCAAACCCTCCCATAATACACAGGGACGTCAAATCCTCAAATATTCTCCTAGATGAAAACTTAAGTGCAAAAGTTGCCGATTTTGGATTATCCAAGCTTATCGGTGATACAGGGAAGAGTTATGTCAGCACTCAAGTCAAGGGAACAATGGTAAGTAAAAAGATACTCCAATCATTTGTGTAATCCAGGATAACACTATTTTTTCTTATTAGTGAAGTGTAGTTGGGAAGACAAGTGATGGATAATGGTTGTAGTTGCTAGAGTTCGGCATACTTGTCGCTGTAGGGCCTTTACTAGTTGTTTCTGTCAGGTAAAGGCACATCAAATGCCCACTGCTCCCTCTTATGGTAAGGTCTAGGGGAGAGGAAAATTCTTTTGGAAGAAAAAGACCAAATAAATAAAGCAAACATCTTTTTTTTTTTTTTGAGTGGTGAAGTTTTTCTTAACCATTTCCTGTGCCTTTCTTTTTTCTTTATACTGGTTATATACAGCACAGTTTCCATAGCCTCATTAAATAGGGAGTGTCATTTGGAAAAATTAAGTTGATGTTAAAGATGTGATGTGGAGTGCACCACTTTTTCATTATGCGCTCATTTCGCCGGTTCTAGCCCATACGCTGGCTTCATTAACATGCTCACAATCTTGCGCAGCAGGTTTAGAAACGCTTGGTCACTAGAACCTTTTTATTCAATGGGCTGTGCAAACAATGAGTTTTTTTTTGTTCGTTTTATATGTTACCTTCTTGGCTTAGGATGAAATATGATGAATTGACATCATCTCTGATCCAGGGATACATGGATCCTGAGTATTTCATGACGCAACAATTAACCCACAAGAGTGATGTTTATAGCTTTGGCATTGTACTTTTGGAGCTGATAACCGGAAGAAAGCCAATAGAGCCCGGAAAACACATTGTGAGGGTGGTCAAGGAGGCGATGGACAAGTCAAAAGACCCGTCTGAGCTTACCGAGATTCTCGACCCCACGATGGGTTGGGGCACATCATTGGTATGCCTAGAGAAGTTTCTGGACCTGGCAATGAGTTGTGTTGATGAGACAAGTAGCAAGAGGCCTGAAATGGGTGAAGTGGTGAGAGAGATTGAGAACATCATTCAGGAGGCTAGTTTGAACCTCAACTCTGAAGATTTGTATCCAAATTCCAATCCCTCAAGTTTTGGGGAGTCAATGGATAGGTTTGATTATAGTGGTGGCTTTGTTCCTTTTGAGGTGCAGGGCCATTGAGTAAGATTTTGTTAGTATTAACTGTAATTTGTAACACTACTTGTAAATGAGCTCAAATCACTTGCATAAGGATGTAATTTATACCATGATCCAAACACAGCCTTACAGTTTCTTTTTGTTCTTGTTTTGATTGCAAGAGATTGATAAGGTTACTTGACCAAGTGTAATCAAGCCATGGGCATAACGGCTCTTCCCGATTAATAAGATATTTTTGACTCATTTTAGCCCTTAGCAATGTTTTTATTTGGCATTAAGAATTTTTTTCTCACAAGCTCTGCCACGGATCGGTTAATTCATGGTTTCAAAATCAAAATCCGTATCCGGACCTGATTTTTTAATTTTTTGAATCGTTGTCTGGACCATTAATCTACAATTAAAATTCAAAACGTACGGATCAAATCGGTCCGGACCAAATTCACGATTCACCGGATTTTTTGAAGAGTCCGATATCCATCCTACCCTAATACAGAAAGGACTTTTCAAAAGAGAACCAATATAAAGTATAAACCCCCTGCTTCTAACAAAATCTCTTCTCTCATCAGAGTGCCTAATTTATAAAACCCTAAAAACAGTAAACAAAATCGCGGTATCTGCGTTTCACCTTTTCCAATTCTACTCCATTGATTTCTAAAAGCAATGTCTGGTTCGGGAAGGTTATCCCAAGGCGGTGATCGATACTTCAACCCGCCCGTAATTCGGCGGCAGCAACAATTGTTGCAGCTACAACGACTACAGAAGGAACATCAGCAGATTCCGCGGCCACTGAAGTCGGAGGCTGCGGAGAATCGGACTGAAGCGGATGATGCGACAGCGACACCTTCAAAACCGCCCTCAGTCTGTTCGTCTTCCCCACCTGGAGCACCACCGAATGTCAATAACTTGGATCGTCTAGCGGAATCTGTTACTCCATCCGTTTCCACTCTGTTCTTCTCCTCCGAGGTAGCAAAAGATTAGGTTTTTCCATTATTCAGACAGAGAATGCATCAGCGAGAATCAATTGGGTCTCTTTCTCATATTTAATTTCGGGTTGATGATTCTTGGGTTTTGAGATGGGTTTACTTTGTGTTGGCTACTTAGGTGCGTGCTGTTGAATTATGGAGTTGTCAGTTGATTAGGTTGGGTTTTGTTTCTGAGATTGGTTTTGTTTCTTAGGTTTCTGAGATTTGATTATGAAGTTATTGGCTACTTATGAAGGGTTGAATTATAAAGTTATCTGCTACTAAGATTTCTGGTATTGCAGTGCTATTGATTTTTCGGAACTATTTTCGGAATCCACAAAGATGATTCAAACTGCTCGGTATTCTTAAAATGTATTTTCATAAGTCCTTACAAACAAGTATTTTAATTTGATACCGTTAGTGGCCTGCGAATTCTGAAAGATGTCAGATTAAACTATTTTTTTTTTGGGACCCATAAAAAAATATTTTAAGAATAATAAATGGTTTGACTGATATTTGTGGGAAGGTGTTTTTTTATAGCTTGCGATATGTTTTTTGTCCCATTAGAAAACAAATATTTTTAGTGTTTCTTGCCCATTCATTGGGGACCCAGAGAAGGAAAATGAGAGGGGAAATAGAGCCATAATTCTGCTAAACGTAATATAATTGGGTTATTCTTTTTAAATACACTTGCATCAAATTAAAGCCTGTTGAGGTTTTTGGTTTTCGATTTGATATTGGGATGGAGGGAATATATAGCATGTGACCTGCTTTCAATTTTCAATTTTGTGATGTCCCTAACCCTATGGTGGAGTACCTAACTGTGAATTGGCAAGTATACTTTGCTCTTTTTTACTTTCATTGACAGTTTGAAGTTTGAATTTCTGTGACCAAGACAAAATCAAATTACTCGTGCGGAGTATAAATTGTAAATTTGTTGTGGTCTACTTGTGTTTTTTTTTTTTTTGTGTGTGTAAAATAAGCTATAGCTATCTGTAATATAGAAATTACCCTGGATATTCTTTGGTATGTTACTCGACGATGGCATCGTCATCGACCAAGTCAAAATCCTAGCTCCAATTCAAATCCCTCCACAACCACATCCACGTCCTCCAAATCTCATGCGCCACCGACCACCCCTTCGCGGCTTTGCCGCCTCCTCCTCAACGCAAAACTATGAACACAATTTTTCAATAAAGACAAATTTTAGAAATGGTGACTTATTTTGGAAAACTCGAGTCTGATTGGATATCAATATGAGTTTTTTCATATTTATAGGGAATTCGCCCAAAGAATTCTAAAAAGCCTTTCCCAAAATCTGATTGAACTGATAAGTAAAAAATGTTTTAAAATTTTAAAAAGCCTTTCCCAATATCGATAAGAGTTTTTTTTTCATATTTTGCAAGGCCTAAGGGCTGGTGTAAAATTATTTGTGCAAACAAACTTTTTCAGAGTTCCCTTACTCCTCTGTTTTACCAACTTTGTTGGAATGTTAAAAAAAATTGATTAATGAGGGAAATTTACGATGTAAAATTACTTTATCTAAAGAAACTTATCTTAAAATTGACAAACAAACACAATAATGCAATGAAAGGAAAGTTATCGGATGTGGTTTGTAGACTCGGCTTTGGAAAAAAACGACGAATCTATCCTACATCTTGCTTAGGTGGGAAATTTTTATTGGATCCAGAGTAAATTTGATTTCTGATATCCTTGCATATAACTTTTCCATCGTTTCACGGTCAAAGAAATTGCAATTTGGAGGTAAATAATAAATATTGTCATAGTAACAAAATAGAAGACACGTGAAAAGTCAGTTGTCGAGTTGTACTGGTACAATACAAAGCAAGACCCAATTAAATTAACGCATTTAACATATAAATATTATTATTTTGACAAGATTAATAGTATTATTGACCAATAAAAAATATCCTTAAAATATATATATACCAAAAAAAAAAAAAAGTGACATTACATAGTTCTCGAAAAGACCTACAATTGTCTACACAACCCCTCTGTCCAGTCCCACAGAGTGACAGAGAGAGATATGGTTGTTCAAAAGTGGGAAGCCCCTGAAATATTCGAGATGCTCGGAGTTCAGGTATGGATACAGCCACAAATATGTTGCCAATATGTACGTGTATACACGCATAGAATGTATATGTAAGCACACAAATTGAATATCAATACAGATATGTTGACATGATTTCATGAACCCTCCACAAAAACTTGGGAGCAAACTCCACTTATTTCTGGACCAATTCTATCGTCTGCCAGTTAAAGACGGAGCAAAACTCAATTAAAAACCGAGCAAAGCATATTTTACGGCGACTTGTACAAGGTAATGACGTTACATATAAAACCTGTAATTCAAATTTCTTAAGCTGGTTTTCATGATTATTATAATGCACAATTGGCAACTTGGAATGAACCCTCCTTTGAAAATGAATTGAATTGGATATGGATATAGTACTTCCGTAGATTCAACTACTGAGAAAAGGGTCTAATGACTTATCTAATAAGATGTCAACTCTTTCAAGGATCATCCCTTGAATGTTTCTTCTTCTTCATCATGAAGACTGATCAGCAAAGAAAAAGCCTCCACCAGGTCCAAGACTTGTGGGTTATTTTCTCATAGTTGACATTGGAGCCAGAAAATAACCAGTTAACCAATTACAGTTTTGTTTTTACGTGTTTTCTTTCGTTTTATATTACAGAAATTAGGTGATTGGAGTGTAGTGGTACTAACATATACCATAGGTTTTGAGTATTGGCAGTCGTTTTTGGGGGGTATTAGAATTTTTTTAGGACTAGTTGCAGTATTGTATTGCAGCAATGTATAACATATAGATAATACATTCAATGAGAGTACAAGGTATCATGGAAAAACATTCTTCTGCTTAGGAGTTCTAATTATGAACAAGAGGAAATGAATGAAACAATTGGCTGGTTTTGAAGTGATTTTATTTCTCTCTCGGGTAATGGGTTCAAGAATTGAGATTTGTCTGCTAGTTATTTCCATCCAATTTCTTGTTGTGACGGCGCAGACGTATCCTCAGGACTGTAAGTTCAATTCTTTTGTTTTGTCCTGGTTCATTGGCGTCCCTAAGTTATTTTAGAGTTTGATACCAATAGATGAAGAAGAAGCTATTCATCTTTTATTTTATTCTTTTGTTGTTTGAAATTAAGAATAAGATGGCATACTCTAGAGCTCTTTCGGTTGCTTTCTCTTGCACTTTTTAGCAAGAACAAGGTCAACAATGAACATGCCAAGATTAAGTTTAAGTAGTAGGTGTCCTTAAATTTAAGCAATTATAAGGTTGGACATTAGTGTCACTCTGTAGCAAGGGTTATTCATGTATGTTCTTGATTATTCAGAAATGTAATAACATATTACCAAAGCAGTACCTTGAACAAGAAAATACAGTGTCAATCATTGAAAGGATGTTACTTTTATTGTAATTTTCCTGGCAATCATTGGGTTCTCATATACAATGCATTTGTTTTTTAAATGCTAGCAAGAAAGTAGATCAGCAGTAATGCTAGTTTTGGTCCCTAGTTATCACCCCGCCTGTAAGGTCGGAATGCTTCCAAGGAATGGAAAGGAGAGTTTTGAGATTGGAGTGTGGTATATGAACACATCGAATCTTTTTTTCTAGTAGGGAAACTTATTGGACTAATGATCTTATGACCAGATGCTGTTCTGGAGGCTCTCAAATATGACTGGACGAACACACCACCCAATTGGGTTGGGTCTGACCCATGTGGCAGTTGGGATGGAATTCAGTGCAACAATACACGCGTCATATCTATGTAAGTCCCATATTGTATCTTCCCATCTACTTGTGGAAAGTTGCTTATTCGTTTTTCAATAACTGAAGTTAACTGTCACTTCCAATGTCCAGAGAATTAGGAAGCATTGGTTTGACTGGTCAGTTTACCTGGGACATTACGCCGTTATCGGAATTACAGACACTGTATGTCTTCTTTTACTTTTTAGATCCAATTTCAACTGATTTTGTGAAGCATTGTTAAGTCACAACTGGACATATGTGCTTAGCTTATGGTTTAAGAATTGTCCAACATAAGGTCTGACTGTCAGCTTCCGCATATAGGGATCTCTCATACAACAACGGTTTGACAGGAACTCTTACTCCATCAATTGGAAATTTGACGAAGTTAAAAATCCTGTAAGAAAGTTATGATTGTTGTTACATGTTATTGGCTTATAAGCAAATATAATAACCCTTTACTAACCTATTGCTTCTACTTGCGTTTCAGAGCCCTGGAAGGTTGCAACTTCTATGGTGCCATTCCCCCCACGATTGGGTACCTGCAGCAGCTGAGATTTCTGTAAGGATTTGGACTTTGGTATTCTTGGTCTCACGCATTTACAAACTGCTCCATCCCCTGAACTAATTCTTATGATCAGCAGAATGGAAATAGCATCGACTCCAAGCTTCTACAAACTTTTGATATAATAAATGACTACTCTCTGAAAAGTTTCATCTTAAAGTCATTGACGGTTTGAAAATATGAAGTTTTTAAATCATTAGGTTAGATCATTTAAGGCGTGGTTGTGGATTGATTTGGCTTTCTATGGACCCTAAACTTTCCAACTTTAACAAACTATTGGTTTCCCACATCATGTGGCCTCTCCAGGTAAACCTATTTCCAGAGACATGCCTTCGGTAATGCTTCCAAAAAAAGAATGGAAACTTGAATGGGGGATCTAGATTTTGTCTTTAATTCTTGCAGCAGATGCTCCTTTTCATATATCTACGCCATCTAAACTACTGAATGTATGTATTCCGGGTGCGATCATACTAGCACAAATGCATGTATTCCAGAAATTTTCAGCTGAGCACCAAATGCACGCATGTTTGACTAACTATTAATGGTGTAATTGCCAGTTCCTTATATTGCCGTCTCTCTATGCTTTTCCTTTTCCTTACCCCATGCAGGAGTCTTGACTCCAACAGGTTCAGTGGGAAAATACCTCCTTCAATTGGCAACCTATCAAATCTTATTTGGCTGGATCTGACGAATAATCAACTTTCTGGGACTATCCCCGTCTCTAGCGGGACCACACTTGGTTTGGATATGCTGGTTAATACGAAGCACTTGTAATTCTAAACTCTTTGTGATTGTGTGTTTATACGAAACGTTAGCCTGTCGCGTATTTGATGTTCGTATTTGCATATAACATTTTCTACAGTCATTTTGGAAACAATCAGCTCTCTGGTGCAATCCCACCTAGTCTTTTTAATTCAAGCATGATGCTAATACACGTGTAAGTTCCATTGAGCTACCTATTCACTTTTAGTGTTCCACATTATGTACTGAATGACATGACTAGGTTAAATGTTATGACATGCTTATGAGTGTATGCATTTTTCTTACTTTATTCCCAACCTGCGTTATTAAATTTTGGCATCTCGATATAATTTTGATTAAACAGGATTTTTCAAAACAACCAACTTAATGGCAGTATCCCTCCAACACTAGCACAAGTCCAGAAGCTGAAGGTGGTGTGAGTATCTGGATTACATGAATGCAATCACGATAAGTACATTGTAGCCATGAATTTCGATGGGAGTTGGATTGATGTTTTGTGTTGGCAACAGGCGTCTCGATTCGAACTCATTGACTGGATCTGTCCCGTCAAATATCAGCAGCCTCGTAAATCTCAATATGCTGTAAGCATCCAAAAAATCTTTGCCATTTAGGCTTGTTTGCAGGAAGTCAGCTTATTCTGCATTAGTTTTCCACTTTACTCAGGCTTCTAATTTTGCACTTTCAGGTACTTGTCAAACAATCAACTGACTGGCCCCTTGCCCAATCTTTCAAGCATGATTTATCTCTACAATGTGTAAGTTAACAATTATCATGCAAAATGGGGGCATGAATCGGTCTTGTTCAGTTCAAAAAAAATTGGTCTTGTTAATTACTTGCTTCCCCCTTCAAAGACTGCTGCATTTTTCTCCACATGGTCTTTGATGAAAATGTTACTTGCAGGGATCTGAGCAATAACACATTCACCACATCATTTGTTCCGACATGGCTTCCAAACTTTCTGTACTTGACAACAATGTAAGTATCTCTTGATCCATCTCCAAGGCGCATACTTGCACTTCAAGTGAACATACTAATTAATTCTACGCAAGTCACATGAGTCATTTAAGGTATGCTACTGGGGTTTCCACCATCAGGTTTTATCCGGGACCTCGTGTCGATTCACTTGGCCTATAAACCATAAATATTTCATTATCTTGCTGGTTTTTCTGGGTCATTTGTTGCAGATCACTAAGCCATCACTTGTAAATTTTTTTGGGTAAAAAAAAGACTCCATAGGGATCTCTTAAAATCTATCAATCATTCTTCGAAGCATATCCATCAAGCTCATCGAACCACAGTAATTTACTTATAATAGGCTTACTGCATACATACTGCATTGCAAGCCATGATTATGTATAGCTTATCTTTCATATGCATTGAATAGATATCACAAAGAACCTTTCCTTTTCTGTTTACTCCAATGTGGATGAATGAATTTTCTAGGATTTTGTGAGAGGAGCTTGAGATACGAAATGAACTTGTTTTCTACGACGTTTTCAGTTGACTGAGCACGTCTAGGAAAAATAGATGTGGGCATCACGTTCACGAGCTCTTAGTAAGATTTTCAGGTGATGCTAACTTTCAAACAAAATACGACATTGTTTCTGTTAGGACCTAGCTCCCATCCAGAGAAGGGATGTAAATTTATGTCTCTAACCTTCCCCTTATCTTTACGCCTAGAGCAAGCCATGTCAAGGGAAAAAACCCTAATCTGGCACAGATTTCAGTGTCGAAGCTGTTTGGGGGTGGAGGCCTGGAGTGTGAGGATCATACTTGTGCTTGGAACTAAAAGGAGAAAGTACCACCAAAAAAAAAAATTTGATAAAAAAGTTCCAAATTACTGACTATTACATGTAATTCCCCTAATGTCTTACTGGCAGTCTGATGGAGAACATAAACCTTGTTGGTCCAGTTCCGGAGGCGCTCTTCAACCTTCCTCAGTTACAGAGTGTGTGAGTATCAGTTTAATCTCATATCCTATTGCAATTATTATGCTGGCCTGGAGTCCAAACTCATGAAACTGTAACCTCCTTAGATCTAACACCCCACGATCTGGTTTTGTAACTTTTATTCTGAATTTTTGTGACAAACAATAATTGTCTTTGGTATGTGTGGCAGTTCATTGAGAAACAACCAGCTTACTGGCCCTTTGAATGTTGGCCCCAACTACACCAACCAGCTGACACTTGTAGATCTGCAGAACAATTATTTATCCTCTTTTAGTTTTACAGAGAGAGCGGATACCAATGTCACGTTCATGTAAGCAGGAAACTCATTTATTTGATTTTTTGGGCATTTTATCTGCTATATTTGGTTGAAGATTGATGTTTTAATTCTCTGTGAAAGTTTACAGTGCCTGGAAATTCAGTATCTACTATTCTTTTCACCTGTTTGATTGTTGTTTCAAAATTAAATCATCTTCACATTTTGCAGAGAACTCGCTTGATCGATGGCTATGAGACCTTCTTTAAGGAAAATTTTTGGAAAAAAAAAAACTCATTTATATGAGATGACCAAATAGATGTGTCTGAATTCTCGAAAACCCTTTTCGCTAAATGGGAGTATACAACTAAAACAAACAGGGATGTGCTTAGATTCCTTTTTAGAAGTTATACTGTCGCCTGCGTAGAAATCTGCAAACTTGTCTTTGATCTGTCAACTATCATTTCACTACCTCTTTATTTTTGTTCCCTGCAGACTTGCAGGAAATCCAGTTTGCAAAGGAGCAGGAGGGACAAACACATATTGCTCATCAAATTCCTTCACCTCATATTCCCCGCCTAACAGCTGTACCCCTCGTACATGCAGTTCACAAGAAGTTTCTAGCCCCAACTGTAGATGTGCATATCCATACACAGGCACCCTAAAGTTCATAGCTCCTCCCTTTTCTGTCCTAAACCGAACTATCTATACAACTATTCAGAGTTCGCTGATGAGTAGTTTTCAATCCAATCAACTTCCTGTGGATTCAGTTTCTCTGAGTAATCCGACCACAGATACATATCACAACTTTGTGATAAGCCTAGAAGTTTTTCCATCTGGCCAAAGTCATTTCAGTCGCGCAGGAATTCTTGGAATTGCTTCCCTCTTGAGCCACGTATCTTCCCTACTTCCCAGCAATTACGGATTCGTTTATTTCAGCACTGGCACTTATATCTACTATCAAGGTATTAAGTATTGTCCTAAGTGCAAAATGAATGTGAAAGACTATGTTTTCTCATTCTAAATTTCTAATATCTTTCTTATCCTGAAGGATATCCTGGAAGTGGAACCAACAAGTCAGTAATTATTGGAGCGGCAGTTGGTGGTTCTGTCCTTCTGCTATTAGCTCTGCTTTTAGGATTTTATGCTCTCCGTCAAAAGAGAAGAGCTGAAAACGCTGTTGAAGTGAACAATCCTTTTGGTATACTAAGGAGCTCCTCTCAACAATTTATTTACGCAACATGTTTTTCCAAGGCCACATTTAATTTCGCACCATTGCAGCTTCTTGGGACCCGAATACAACCACTGGAGCTGTTCCTGTGTTACAAGGAGCTAAGTATTTCTCATATGACGATCTTAAGAAATATACAAACGATTTTGCAGAAGCCAACAGTATTGGATCCGGTGGATACGGGAAGGTGAACTTCTATATTTCTATTTGCTGAAGTAAAGTTTATTCATTAACCTTTTGTTGTCCTTGTAAGTTGTAACAATGCTGATACTTTCATAAACTGCAAACAGCAGCAGATCTCTCAAATGTCAAATTTCAGAAAATTTGCAGGATCAAAGCATAGAATAAGTGCTCACGCAGATCCCTCAAACAGCAAATAATTTGAGGCAACCCTTCAAAGTTCCTTTCTCTCTCTTCAAATTTACAGAACACCCCTCACCTCTCAAATCCCAAAATATTTTTAATTTATTACTCCCTCTGTCTCAAAATGATAGTCCGGTTCGCAAAATGATAAGTAATACATTTTTTTTCAAAAAAAATTCATTTTATTCACAAAATGTATTATATTTAACTTATCGTTTTGCGAATCGAACTATCATTTCGGGACGGAGGTAGTACTCCTTTGTACCATTTAATTGCATTGGTTGTTTCTCTTCTTTTTTCTTGACCGTCTTTTACCTTTGTTGTTTTCTTTGGCAACAAAAAAAGTCATGCTTCACAACTTTCTCTACAAAATTTGTGAAACAAGTCTTTTTTTAATGTGCAATCAATATGCGCAATGGTGTCATATCTACTTTGTAGCCTATAGAACTGAGACAATTGTCTGAATTCTTGTAAGAGTATAGCCAAATGCACTTTCTTTTTGAACCTACCAGAAAAAATTGTGCACCACTTATCTTTATTTATTGAGAAGTAGAGTTATTTATGAACTACCCAGGGGTATCACTGATAAATCATGTAAACGGCTAAACTTTACTTATACATGCGAGCTCATTCTAAATATGTGAAAAACGTTTTAACTATGAAGCTTACCTTATTCGTTATTGGAGAAAGAGGAAAGGACTTATTCAGCTTGCAGCTCGCTTTCTCGGTTACTTATACATACGAGCTCATTCTAAGTATTGAAAAATGTTTTTTTTTTGTTTTGTTTCCCGCATAGATACCATTATTCATGTCTGAATTCTTTCATTCTGAAAATTTTTCCCTTTTCAAATTTCTTAGCGTCTTGAGTACTTGAATCAGTATTTTTTTCGGTGCTGCATCTCTTTCTTTTTCTCAACTTTTCTTTTTCTGTATAGGTGTACAGAGGAACTCTTCCCGATGGGCAACTGGTTGCCATCAAAAGGGCCAAACAAGGATCTGGGCAGGGTGGCCTGGAATTCAAAACGGAGATTGAGCTTCTATCCAGGGTACATCATATGAACGTTGTCGGCCTTATGGGTTTCTGTTTCGACCAATCCGAACAAATGTTGGTGTACGAGTATATTGCAAATGGTACACTCAACGAGAGTCTTTCAGGTACTCAAAACACTTTACTTCTCTTCTCCACCAACATGGACAGTGGCAGACACAAAATTTGGCGTTTGGGGCCCGCAGCTCCCCCAAGCTTCTACAATTTCTCATTGCCCATAAAGTTTTTCATCTCTTCAAAGAAAGATAAATTTTTGGCCCTTTCAACTTCTTAATATTTGACCTTAGCCCTTCCAAAGTATGAATAGTTTACCTTTGACATCACGGGACCTTTTTTTGTTAAGTTGCTTGGTCTGCCACTCAACGCAGCTACTGATGCTGGTCACATTTCAGTTGGTACTTCGTAAGCGATGCTTGTAATGCCGTTCTTCGTTGATAAAGTATCGATGTTTTCCATCACTATTTACACGAGTGAACACCTTGCTTCAATTGATTGTATATGAAATATGAACAAGTAATATACTAAATCTGTAGAGTCAAATATATTATTCACGAGTATTCAAAAATAGAAAGCCAGGAAAAAATGTTAATGGAGGCTCATGTTTCTTTAACCTCCAAACTTGGATTTTACATGCGCACACGCTCGCACACTCACACACACACATCCTCACCAAACACACACAAGGGGACGTATAATGGAAAAAGCCAAAAGGAACCTCCTGGAGTTCATGAGCTGCAGTATCAGACTATGTCCTTTTATAACATGTGCATCCAATTAGCCAACAACTAAATACATGTTAGTTGTGCAGGGAAGACAGGAATTAGGTTGGATTGGATGAGGCGGCTTAAAATAGCCCTTGGAGCAGCAAGAGGCTTGCAATATCTCCATGAGCTTGCCAATCCTCCAATCATACATAGGGACATCAAATCAAACAATATCTTACTGGATGAACACTTGAATGCAAAAGTCGCTGATTTTGGTCTCTCCAAGCCTGTGGGTGATACAGATAAGTCCCATATTAGCACTCAAGTCAAGGGGACAATGGTCAGTAAATTTTCCTTTCGTTGTTGAAAATGACACACATAATTTATGCGTGTACGTATGTATTGATACATAGATAATCCGACCAATTTTGGAGTAGTGAATTTTTTGGCTTAGGATTTCAAACTAAAACTGGTATTCCTTTCGTGTTAGGGCTACATGGATCCAGAGTATTACATGACCCAGCAGGTTACTGAGAAGAGCGACGTATATAGCTTTGGAGTGGTACTGCTAGAGCTTGTAACCGCAAGACAGCCAATCGAGAAAGGCAAATACATTGTAAGAGAGGTGAAGGAGAGAATGGACAGGGATAAAGTCCTATACGGTCTTGACGAAATTCTTGACCCTGCCATTTTGGACCCCACACCGAAGGGTTTAGAGAACTTTGTGGATCTTGCATTGAAGTGTGTCGAAGAAGAGGGAGCTCGGAGGCCTGCAATGGGTGCGGTGCTGAAAGATATTGAAAACATTATGCAAATTGCTGGTCTGAACCCTAATGCTGATTCGTCATCCACTTCTGCAACTCATGAAGTGGATGATAGTAAGGGGCTCATCCATCCTTACACCGATGACAGCCTCTTTGTTTATAGTGGGGCCTTTCCAGTTTCATCCAATTAAACCCTGTGAGGTTTATGGTTTTCGATTCGATATCAGGACGGAGGAGGGAGTATATAACCTGTGACCTGCTTTCAACCTTGTGATGTTTCTAATCCTATGGCTAGAGTACTTGGCTCTTTTTCACTTTCATTGACAGTTTGAACTTCTGAATGCTTGTACATAATATAGATTCTTTTCCCCGTAAGCTTGTGCATAACATAGATTGTAGTCTATTTGGGATTTTTGTGTAAAATAAGCTACTGCTATATGTTATATTGAAATATCCCTGGATATTCTGCAGTAAAATAGTACTACTACAATATTGTGCTTTTCTGATTATGATGAAAATGCGTCCTAGCTATGCTAATGATTCAGCCAAGTCTCAGATTCTCATGTGTCAAGGATGCTGGTTCAGATTATCATCCTCATGAGATATGTTCTCCCACTACCCTTCATTTTTGGACTTCGGTGACCCAAATCTGGTTCAGATTTGGAGTATTCGGCCCTTAGCTCCGATCAGCCTTGACAACGGATCTATGGGTTCTCCAACAGCAGCGGTGGTGGTGCCTAACAGCAGCTACTGTGGTGGGATAAAGGGACATTGAGCTCCAGGTGTTGATATGTGAATCCTCCATCTTCCTCCAGCCACATCCTGAACCACGAGCAAATCGGTGTCTCCATCAACGCGGCTGTCAATTTTGGCGTTATTTTTCTTTTTCCTTGTTGTTTGTTTTTTCTAGTTTTTGTCCAGACCTTTTGCGTGCCTTTGTACTTTGTAGTATTTGGTTATGAATATATGTTTGTGTTGCTAAAAAAAGGATGCTGGTTTCTTCAACATGTTTGTTAGCTAAGGTGAAATTTTCTTTTCAGTGGCTCATGGGTTTTGTTTCTAACATGGCCAAATACCCTTGAATTTGGTATTCTATTTTGTTACTTTCATTTGCAACTAAGGAAGACAAAAGTAAAATAGCAAAAACAAGCAAAGGCAATTATCTGAGTGTCTTCCATTTAGAAGTTTGAACAACTCAATCGTCGTGGTCGTCACAACATGCATGCATGCTCTTTTTTATTTAATTAGCATGCATGCAGGGACGGAACTATATCGAGAGGATGTGGCACGGGCCATCCCCAGTTTTACAAGAATAGAAGTTGATTATGTACTTATCGATATCCGAGGAACTTAATTTTTTGTAGGGATGATGAAAAATAGTGATTTAAAGAATGAATGATTCAGATCGTGAAAATATTCTTCCGACGACTTTCATTTAAGGACCACAAAAGAGTTGAATCAAGCTTTTTATTACTTTTTCACTTGAAAACAAAGTTCAAGTTTAACTCTTTTTTTTTTTCCTCATACTCATACTTACAATATGTAGAAATACAAGTGAACCACCATCAAATAGTGCCATCTCCTAATCCAAATTCTTGCATGCATGTACTCAAAATATGTAGCAATACAACTATACAAGTGGACCACCATCAAATAGCGCCGTCTCTCAATCTAAATTCTTGCATTCATGCATGTGTGCTTGCTAGTTGTCTATTCATCATACAAGAACCACACCTCATACCTGAGAAACCACTCATATTTTTCCTTTTTGTTAGTCAAAGGACTTTTAAAGTCCTATCCGCAAAAACTAAGCTAGGAAAACCAAGAGTGACACGAGAGATTTACGTGGTTCTGCCCAAAACCGGTCTAGTCCACGGGAGAGAGACACTCCATTATATGAACACTAGAGAGATTACAATGTTTGTGAGACACAAAAAAATACTCAACCCGACACCAAAAACCCGAGCCCTGAAGTTATACACACTTCCCCGCTCACCCGGTGTCCATGAGCCCCAAATCTCATGGGTTACCCGCTCACTAGTATTTTTCTTTACCCTCACAGTATATCCCCAGAGCACCAAAGGTGCTGCCCCACTCTCTACCTCACTATTCTCGACATTTCTTTTCACTCTCAATTTTACAATTAGAGCCATGGGGTTTATATACAGCAAATGGAGGAACAAGCTGCCAAGAGCAATTAAAGCTCTTCATGCGTGGGATTTCCAAATCCTTGTGATGGGCACGAGAAGTCTACAAAGGCCGCCACACATGGGCTGTCCTCTTTTCTCCTTTCACACATGGGTCCCTTTCACACATAGGGAGGACTTTTCAACAATCACCCCTCCACACTATGTGTGGTACATAGTCCTGACCTCCGTCTGTCCAGACTGCACCCCCTGAACCAAAGTCCTTTGTCAGTCTGAACTTGCTCACACCTCTATCCGAGATGTCCGCACCCCCACACCGGAGTGCCCGTATCCACACCTAGATGCACCATCAGCCACACACCACCTGCATGGCACGCACCTCCAACCGGGGTGACCTGCGCCCTTCACCGCTGGGCTCCGCGTCCGCACTCATATGATCCTGAGTGCTCCACCAATACCGAAACCGGTACTAGTAATAAACCATTGGCCAAAAAATGCATCTCAGCATCACAATTACACATTCAGAATAAAGATTAGTGGTTCGTCTCCTTTATTCTATAACACGGCCAACACATGTGTAGCTGACTCGAACTAACTTTGCTAGTTAATTCCAGAGTAGGGTCTCGATCCACCCATTTGTGAGACACAAAAAATATTTGTGTAGCTGGCCCGAACGAACACTAGAGAGATTACAATATTTGTGAGACACAAAAAATACTCAACCCGACACCAAAAACCCGAGCCCTGAAGTTATACACACTTCCCCGCTCACCCGGTGTCCATGAGCCCCAAATCTCATGGGTTACCCGCTCACTAGTATTTTTCTTTACCCTCAC